>CM034152.1:722984672-723052768 GCA_019776745.2 Taxus chinensis
GTCTATCCAAAACCATTCCCCACTCCACTAACAAATTTGTTGGATACTATGGCTTTCTTAGCTCACAAATTCCACTTATATGACTCTGACATTTTAGTCTTGTCCAACCACAACTTCTTTGCCCCATCTTATTAAAGCCCGGTTGTTTGTACGATAACTACGGTGGTCTGTAATTGCAGGATACTTAGTATCACCAATTCCCGACTACTTCAACACTCTGTTCTCCCATCTGACCTTACTAGTACCGGGCAAAGCGCATTTCTTAAACGCGTTTCTCAGTTATTGTTGTTAGGGGGGGACCTTAGAACGTGCTTTGAGGATCCTCCTCGATGTCTCCGGTGCGCGAGAGGTGGAGGTCAACCCATACCATTCCCAACAAGTCCATTGATCGGTATTTGTGGCGGACATTTTAGTGGCCTTGCCGTGGCAAAAAACCAAATCCTTCGCCTAGGGTATGGTTGGGCTACTCTCACTAACGATTGCTACGAATATGTTAGGATTGTGTTATGTGTCAAACACATGCCAACCTTCAAAATTACCTCTAGCCACCCGCTACAGTCGCCTGAGAATCTTTGGCCTTTCTCCACATGGGGTTATAGACCTTATTGGTGAGATTCATCCGTCCTCTTTTGCAACAGTCACTCGGATGGATCATCACAGTAACAGAATATTACACAAATGGTGGAGGCTTATTCCACTCATTTCAACTAAAAAAAAAAAATTGGAGAGTTCATTAACTACCACATTATCTATCATTTTGGTATTCCTATCACCTGATAACAGATAATGGAAAATCTTTCAAAAATAAGTTGATGATGTTGAAAGACCTTTTGTGACAACTTTGGTATCCACTTAGCTTCTCATCACCCTACTATCCACAAGCAAATGACAAGCTGAATCCTCTTTAATAAACCCCTAACAAAAACCTCATGATGGAAGTTGTCAAGAGTCCGGAAGAAGAAAAAGGGAAGAAAATTGGCACGATCACATCCCTTTGCCCTTGGGTGCTTATCGTACTAGCATTCGTACCTCCACTAATGCCCACACCTTTTTCTTTGTATTGGTACCGAGCTGTCTTGCCTCTCCGAAAATACAAATTTACCCTGCCTCAGAATATTCTAGGATATTCTAACACATGATGATTTCCGCCAAGAGCGGTTAGCCCACAATGGAGCTTCTTGACGAACGTGTCTTACAGCTCTCGATCACCTTCAAATCTATCAAAAACGTTATTATCAAGCATGTTCTATGATAAGCGACTTCTATGAGGTGTCCCCCTTAAGGTTGGTGATCTGTGTCCGAAAAGGAATCAAATATTGGTAACAAAAGAGAAATGAGGGGGGGGGAGAGGGGGGAAAAACGTATGGGGGAGAAAATTTGCTCCCAATGGAGGGCCTTATAGATATAATCACTCAACTATGGATTAGGCACTATCGTTTTTTTAAGTTCGCTTAATGGTAGACCTGAGCCTGAACCCCTTATGACTTGCATTTCTTCGACCCTTTCTACTATGGAAATTTAGGTGATTACATCACTTATTATTACTACTACTCATCCCTTGAGCGTCATTACAGCTACATACACTTGTTTCTATCATCTCAAAATTAATAAATCAAGCTCACATAATTTGATTCTCCCCTCCCTTAAGATGCCTTCCATTTTTAGTCTAGTCCAATGGACTTCAAAGTAGTAAAATGAACACATTTTATTAGGGATTTTTTCTTGAGTCAAACTTCTTAACAAACTAGATGCTTCAGCAAAAAGGAATCTAGCATCTACATATATTAGACTGCTCCCCTCGAAGGACAGCTATTATTGCCAAAACTATTGCGCTATTATATATAGCTGCATCCCCCGAAGGACAGCTATGCCACTACTAAATCATATCTGCTACTAAAATAGACTTACCTTCCCTCGAAGGAAGCTTAACAGGTCAGCCTTTATTGCCGAAGCTTCTTGCATTGAATCAGTTCGGTGAAGGGACTCAGAATAATACCAATCAATATACCTGTTGTAGACTCTACTGCATCGATCAGTCATATTCAGTGTAAATAAAAGCCTCATTCAAAAAGAACTTTGAGCAGTCATGGGACTCGGTTATTAGGGTAGGTTCTTTCGTAGACCTCACTTGTAAAACAAGTTCTCGTTACCTAAAGCTATACCATCCACCTCACCTCACATTTGTTTCAATCAAGGGACGTGATGTACACCCGATATATTGTGATCTTAAACTCTTTTAAACTAATTGACTCTCGTCTATGCCGTACCTGAGGGGTTCAAGCTCGTTCTATGTTATTAGTGGTTTGTTTAGCTCTTTTCACCTATGGCGCACTCTTTCCTCTTTTGCCGCGGCCTCTAGGATTGATGATTGATCTTAAATCAGGACATTTCCCTTCTACTTGGGGTAGGCTAACTCCTCCCCTTATTACCTTTTACACCACCAATTCATTACCTAACAACCAAGCAACCTTACCTTAACCCATATTAATTCATAGTTTTTTACCAACCAACCAATTGCCTAAAACCGTACCAACTTGCCTAAATTCCACCCTCCCGAGTCCTAAGTGCGCACGACAATCGGTCCCCTGAGGCCTCCCCTTTCTTTGTGCAATGGCTATGTATGCAGCACTTCGAGACATGTAGGTCTCCCAGGTAGCGTCGACCATCCCCGTACCATAACCTATCATGTGTGGTTAAATATAATATTTTTGTATTCTATTTATCACATCCTCTTATCTTTTTCAAAACACCACAATTCAAAACGTAAACATTCCTTATTATCTCATCACTCCTCAAAGACCACATACATATTTTTAGTTTTTTTTGATGTTAAACAAATACATCTTCTCTAATCATCGACTACGTCATGTCGGCAATCCTTATTATCATTCTTATATTCCCCCCTATACATTCCTTAGCCCCTTGCACCCCTCCCGAATTCAGTGGGATCGTGATCGCGATGCCTCTCAACAGCTAGCCTCTCCCTCCTCAAGATGCCACTCTAGCCATTGGTTCCTCCCTTTTCTCCACCCCCACTCCCTGTAACATACGAATCACTTCCTCTCGGTGGGAATCTTGCCTCTCATCTCTCACTCGTAGCTGTGAAGCCTCAACATTCCATTGTCTCATTTCCCTGTTGTTTGTAAGCTAGTGAAGCCAAATCCTGCAGATGATCTCTCTCCACTTTAATCACCACTATGTCGGCACTCACGTTCACCTCACGGCTCTGCTAAACCCACCATACTCTAAAGGCCTCTGTTGTTCTCGATCATCCCCTACACTCGTCTGCTATCTCTTCTGGCCCTTTCTTGAGTTCGGCCAAGGAGGTTAGATAATTCTACCCGCCCGGGGCCGATCCTCATGTATGTCTAGAAATATGTCATAGGAATACCTAACAAACCCAAATTGTCGACCGCAACGTGATCTAAAGGAATCCTCTTGTCCTCACCCGCCTATGCCTTGCGATCCACCTCATGCTCTACAAACCACTACGAAACCAATCTACAGCCTCAACCCTCATCTATGTGCTCCTGTCACCATATAGTTCCCGTACGGCCTCCAACAAATATCCGTAACAGTCACCATTTCCCATACCTGTCTATAATACTCGATGTCATCTATCACAGCCTGGGATCTCGCTTCTTGTTCTGTTTGGACCCATCGTCTGAATCCCAACCTTTGCACTCCTGTCTCTCCCGACTCAATGGGTCGGCCTATGGACGTACACAAACAATGCTCATAGGCCCAACAATGTAATAAGTACGAAACAATCCAGTGTCCGTCCTGTGTTTTCGCTTGCATGCCCATAAACCCCTATATAACTCTGCCAGATAGGCGGGTTGCCCATGCGAATGTCACGCTCATTTCTATCATTTCCCAAATAACACTCATCAATGCTTTGGGAAAATCTTCCACCTTCCGCCCTCGACAATGCATAATACCCCACTGCTATCATTAATAGCACGGCCAACCTTGTTTCCTTAGGATGTGTTGCATACATTGTACCATACGTAAATGATAAACCTCGTTGTGTCAAATCTCGTGCAGCGTCCCCAAATACTACTGTTATCGCTGCCTGCCCCGCACTGGGCAACGCCTGATATACTATTTTTCCTATCATTGGGAGTCTCAAAATACGAAACACATCTTCCAACGTCACTGTCATCTCCCCTGTTGGTAGATAGAAGATATTCTTTTCTGGATTCCATCTCTCAATCAACCCCTGCAACATGGCATGGTTATGCACAATTCTTGAATAATAGCGAATTCCACTTAACCCCAACCGATTTATCAATGCCCATTCAGCTGGTGTTACATCTGCTTGAATTCGTGACAACAACGCTGGCACAGTATCATTCATCCTTAACCTTGCTTCTGCCTGCATACATCAAAACGACACATAATTTTTCAAAAGAACAAAACTCTATGGTTTTTTTTTCTCAAAATCTGGAAACCCTTACAGTAACCGATAGCGGTTATGCATAACTGATACCAGTTTGCTAACCGATACCGGTTACTTATAAACGATACCGGTCACTGTCAAAATATACCTACCCTGCTTCAAACATACACCTTCGATACTTATGAAGCCCATTTACTCCTATTTTTACCTAAAAACATACAGGCCCACCCTGTTTACCTGCCCCATAGCACTCATACCATCCCCAACCCTTACCTATCACCTTTTTTTCTAATCTTTACCCACTTACACTTCTTTCATGCTATTTACAAACACATGCAAGAATCAAATTACAACCAAACAATTTACCTCTCTAGATGCAGCAGCTTGGGGCAGAACATGTCTTCCCCCTCGTCCCTGCCTGTTGGATGCTTCTCCTCGTTCATCCATGTTCACACCACCCTCTTCAAATATAACTTGTCTTTCTGCCTTCTGAATCTCAGCCCACGCTCACTTCACCTGTCTCTTTCCTCCTTATCACTCAAAATTCTTTCATGAAATTACCTGTAGCAGTTGTCAAACAGCGTCGCATTCACATATTTAACGTGTTTCATGACTCTAAAAATAAGAATGCTAAAAATAAGAACTTAAGTTGCCAACCCAGCAGTTCTATTTTTAGGAAAATCATTCTTGAATAACTGATATTGGTTACATACCGATACCGGCCATATAGCTACCGACATCGGTTACATAACCGATATCGGTCACGCCCACCTATTGTTTTAAACCTAAGCCTTTCTTTCTTCATTTTTTACAAATTTTGTGGCGCCCGCCCCTTTTCCTCCATGCACAACACCATTATCCATATTTTTCATTAAATCCACATCTCATTACAATTTCATCACCATCATCTATCTACATTACAAAAACACACAAGCCATCAATAAACGATATCAAAAGCCATCAATCTAACAACCATTTGAATCCAAATCAACAGCTACATACATTCAATTTCACAAAACCAGCAACAAAACATACCACATTTCATAATACAACATGTCAACTAAACTCATCATTTATATATACATACATACATCCCATCCACAAAGCCAATCAACATCATTAATATATAACACCATGTAAATCAAACTCATCATACATTCAATATCACAAAACCACTTTCAACACACTTAACACATTTTTAAACACAACATGTGGGTCAAATCATCATATCTATATATACAAAGTTCAAATATACAATGTGCCCTGCATCGGGGCATCCGTAATCTCATAATATAACAAAGCCGACACGCAGGCCGCAATAACTGTCAATAATCTCGACTCGGCTCGCAGGCCAGTCTCTCATGTCAAAAACATACTCGGCTCACAGGCCGGTATCAACTGTACAACCTGTACTCAGCTCGTAGGCCAATATATACAATAAATGAATGAATGAATAAATAAATACATCATATCTAGGCACGCAGGCCTCTATAAACATAGCCGGTTCACAGACCGGTGCCCATATCCAATGAACCAATACAAAAATATGCAGGGACCCCTCAACTCTCTCCACCGCCCTCTGCCTATCTGCTCTGCTGGTCCCTGTGCTGCCTCTCACCATCCTGCCTTGACAGACCCACCGACTGTGGCTGCGCACCTCCCTGAGATCTCTGGCTCCGAGAGGTTCTCTTGCTCTATTGCCGCATAGGGCTGATAATCAGCCTCGGTACCATCAAGAATATCTTGATAGTATCGGGCCTCCCGCTCTAGCCTCCATGTAACGCTCTCGAGCCACCATAGGTAGGCTGGGGCTGGTCCCCTGAACACCTACTACCAGTGCCCCCCTTGCCTGTGCGGGTGCCGCGTGGTGGTGCCTGTGGGCCGTGGTGGTACCTGTACAAACTGTTTCCTGGGGGCTGTGGCTGTTCCACTGGCTGGTGGTGGTTAGGGCATGTGTCCTGTCAAGCCTGAGCCTGGGCTAGCTCTGCCCCCTGTAAAACACCTATCTGTGCCCTGTTGCAGGCAGCAAGCTCTGCCCCTGTAATAATTAGTACCTGGCCCCTGAGCTGATCTCGCTCTGCTATCACCGCTGCCAAGTCTGGCTGTGTAGGCTGTGCTATCATCGCTGCTCTCTGACCAACCCACCAAACCATATATGCTCCCGTATAACCAGCATCATCTACAGTGTCATCTGCTGGCCTCTCAGCAACCCAATCTGGGTCTAAGGGCTTTGGTGCAGGCAGTGGGGCCTCTACATCATCCCTCCAGTACTGAGGGAAGGGAGGTGGCTCATCGTGTCGCAGCCCCATCTGCCTGCGTACCCTCTCTAGGGGTATCCTCTCATACTCTCCCGACCTCCGTCCTGCTATCCAGAAAGTGTACTGGATCAAGCGCAACTGTAATCGGGATCCTCTGCGCGGGTGATGACCTCTGTAAGATCTCCATACGATATATGCCACTGTCAGGCCCTCTAATAAATGCCTGTAATAAGTGACGTCCCGCCCTGCAAGCACTGCTCGTGGCTGGCCCACGACCCCCCAACACCTCTGAAATCCGATCTATATATGAGACCTGTGGCCCTGGCTGCTGAGGCAGCCCTACTGGTCTAAGGCATATGATGTGCTCATATGCCCACAATACAGCAAAAACGTCGAACAAATCCCGAATCACCTCATCCGGTGATAGCCCCACAGCTCTCGATACAACTGTACCAGGTATACTGGTGCCCAAGCATAACAGGTGTGCTCCTCCACCATCTCGTGTAGAACCCCCATTAGCGCCCATGGAAAGCGGCCTCCCTCTGAGTCCGGGAGGGCAAAGCAGGTGATCCCGATCATCATCAACACGGCAAGCCGTGTCTCATGGCGATGTGCACAGTACATATCCCCATACCCGATGCTCGCACTGTGATACATCAATAGCGCGGCTGCATCCCCGAATACATGTAGGATGCTATCCATGGCTATCTCTGATTCTACCTGGAAGACTGCCTCTCCATTGATCGGCAGTCTAAGGATGCGATATACATCCTCCAATGTGATAGTCATCTCCCTAGTCAGGAGATGAAACACATTGGTCACCGGGTCCCATCTCTCGATGAGGGCAACCATCAAACTATGATCCCTATTAATCGCCCTGTACCTCTGGACTCCGTCGAGTCCCACCTCGCGAAGGATGGCCCAGTGTGCTGCGGATACGTGTGGCCGCATCTGTACCAACAACGGGGGCATCCTGTCCTGCATCGCCAGCTGCTGATGTGCCTACAAAACCAACCCACAGTATTAGCCCTACTCTTTATCACAACATCTACTTATACCCTCTATACCCCTTTTTTTTTAACCCCCCCGACCGCAACCCAACTCTCTAACACACCCCTCTACCACCTATCTTCTCCACTATCCCCCTCCTCTTCACATCACCCAAACCAACAACCTACACAATACCAAAACACCAAAACAACCCAAACCATAACCACACACCCACACCATACCCAAACTCAAACACCAAACCCCAACCCCACAACCAACACCCCAAAAAAAACAAAAAAACAAAAAAAAAAAACAAAAACCCACCGACGCCGGTCCAACACAAAACACCCTGGCCCCTAAAATTTTGCGACCGACATCGGTCGCTGTAACTTCCTGGAGCCGAACCCCGCGCGGCCCCCCCCCACCTACATTTTTTTCATTTTTCTACCAATTTACACCACCCAAATACCCTAAAAACCTACCCACCCAGCCGCCTTGGCTTATTCACACTATCTACCCTCTCTCTTTTTCAAATCATTTCCATTTTCTAATTATTTCCTAAAAAATGTACATTCCTACCCAAACCACCAAATATAGCCATATGCAATAAAATACACACAATGAGGGGTTTCGAAACCTACCCGTACTACGACACATCATCGTGGTGGGATGGGTGGTGGGTGGCCCAGCTGGTCCAGCCCTCCTCCTGCTCCTCCTGGTTGTGCCATGGCTCCAAATGTCCTCTTCTGGGTCCTCCCACCAATCAACTGCTGCCTCCTCCTCACTCACTCGGGCCCACTAACAACTAACCTCCTCCAGTCAAAATAGCGCCACCTCACGCAACTAATGCTCCAATCTTAACTCTCCACGTCAGACAACTCAAATTGGTTTCCAAATTGCAAAAGTGAAAATGACAGCCGTTTTTCTTTTTATAGGTTTGTTCACCCATAACTGATATCGGTTTATTGTGCCCTAAGGAACCGGTATCGGTCCCCTCAACCGATATCGGTCATATACAATCGACATCAGGTTTTATTCCAAATTTCCTCCCCAATTTCTACCCTTATTTACTATTGCCCTTTTCACCCACATCACCGATATTCAACCTTTGCTGCAACATTCTAACCATTTGGCTCGACCCACGGCCGCAACCCAACAACTTGGCCCGACCCAAGGCCTCACCCTAACAATTTGCCCGACCCAAGGCCACACACCCTAACCATTTGGCCCGACCCAAGGCCGCACCCTAACCATCCGGCCCGACCCAAGGCCGCACCACTAACCATCTGGCCCGACCCAGGCCTCACCCTAACCATCTGGCCCAACCCAAGGCCTCACCATACCATTTGGCCCGACCCAAGGCCGCCACCAACCTATTTGGCCCGACCCAAGGCCGTGACCTACCCATCCAGCCCAACCCAAGCCGTAACCTACCCAACCGCCCGACCCAAGGCCGTAACCTACCCATCCGGCCCAACCCAAGGCCTCACCCTACCCATCTGGCCCGACCCAAGGCCTCACACCCCAACCATTTGGCCCTACCCAAGGCCGCAAACCCAACACTTGGCCCGACCCAAGGCCGTACCACTTCATACCTTACCCCAACATCAACAACATAACACTTTTAATCCACGCAGCATTGTAAATTTTTGTTCAATCAAGCTCCTTGTTCGTGTTTTAGAGCATGATTAGGGTCCTTGACTTGATTTGTCAACCAACTTTTGCCTAGACCTAGACCGTGACGTTTATCTCAAACCAAACCAACCAGTTGGTACTCTGCTGAACAAGCCTAAAACTTCCTGTACCTTACCCGTTATATACCCTGGAGTTACTTCCTATGCCTTGGATACTAGGATTATATCACCCTTGTTTGGATAAACTATCGACCTTTGCCTATGCATATGCTGGTTATACTCTCAAATCATGTTACCCTAGTCGCACTATTACATTTTAACATCGTCTGCTTCCTAGACCTACCCCACCCTCTCACCATCATCTCTACACAAAAACTACAACCACCTTTACCCTTTATCACCCTATCCCTGATTTCACATTCTCTCAATCAGTGATAGATTTGAGGGGGATTACCTATACCCTTAACAGGAGAACCACTTCATATTATTGTCCGTGCAGCTTTACAAAACAAGCTACACGACAATAAGGGGCTAATTAGACACCAATTTGTGTCTTACGACCCCTTGTGACCTGCATCTCAGTTCGCACCTAACCTCATCACCTAAACCTTACACAAGTATTTATTAATTACCTTGTAATGAGAAATCCAACATCAACTTACCTGCCACCCTATTTTGCCACCTCATCATGACCTAGTCCTAACCCTAAACTAACCTATTAAGACCTATAACTTGGTCCACATCTACACCCATGACTAATGACCCCTTTCTCGCACTACAAAACCAAAAACCGACCTTCTAGTCACTTGACCAAGCCCGCAACTAATCTCTCGGGAGAAAAGCATGGAAAGTGGGCTATTTTAACTAAAAATAGCCTACTTTTTCCTTACCGATACCAGTTCCTACTGGACCACACCTTCGTTTACGAACCGGCAATCGTGTCCCTGTAATGGGCTCCCCTAACCAGAAACAAAGGTCGAAGGATTTTTGGATCAAAGGGAGATCATCAGAAGCGATCAAGAGAATCCGGATCTTTACTTGGCCGAGCAGAGACAAGTGAAGAGACAAGAAGAGTTTGCAGCAAAGGAGATCAAGCCCAAGACTGCAACTGGATAACCAGAGCCCTGTGAATACTCAGCTGATCATCTGGGGGGAGATATCTCATCTTCTGTGTGTCAGGGGCCATCCTACCTGAGTTTCTGCCTTTGTCATCAGAGTTCTTAGACCTGCATCTTCATCAATAACCAGTAAGTTACATCTTGCATGCCCTCTTTAATAACATTTCTTAGACTTTTTGAATCACAGTCCTCATAAATCCATTCCTGGATCCACTACCTAGCATGCCATTGCATCTAACTATCATTCATTTACCTCTCATCACCTCATTACCTAATATCACTCATATACTAGCCTTACAAACAACACAGCTACCCTACAACACAACCACCCCACAACACAACCAACCTACAACCAGACCATACCGATATCGGTTATCAGAAACCAGTATCAGTTACTGTGACTCAAAACTAGAAACCATCCTTTTCCTCTGCCCGTCTCAACGAAACAATTTAATTGATATTTTACAGTCTTTGGTGTTAATTCATATTAGCAGGGGAACTGACCACCTTCGAAAGGAAGTTTTATATTTCCTGGGCCCAAGGCAGTTTCCTCATTTATTGTCTAATCAAAATCTTGTCGTCTTGTGTTCTTATTTGCAGGTAGTCCTTCCAAGACAAAAAGGAGTTCTTCGCAGTCGATCTGATCTTTCTCTACGGTACGCGCACACCATCTCAACATTCAACAGGTATTCCTCCTAGCCCTAACCCTTATCTATTTCTCAAATGAATGATAGGATAGAAGCAAGTCTATTCTGCAGAGCCGAAACATTCTGTGCGAAACATGAAGACGCATATAGAGAGTCATGCCTCTCTGAACTAGAAAGCCTTGATGAGGCTAGGTTAAACACCGAACAACGGCACAGAGCCTATGATGACCAGATGTGCCGATAATATAAAAAAAAAGTCTATGAGTGAGAAATATGTGAGGGAGATTTATTTTTAAGACTAAACAGCCAGATTGATAAGAAAATCGATGAAGGAAGGAAATTCCAGCCCAAATGGTTGGGCCCATACCCAGTCATGAAGGACTACGAAAATGGTGCGTATCTCTTGTGTACACTAGAAGGTGAGGAATTCAATGAAACTGTCAATTCCTTACATCTTAAACGGTTTTACGCATGAGACATCAGAATCATCACTTGTACATTATATTTACCTACATTGCATTAGTCATTTAGTTGTTTCATTTTGTCCACTTGTTTCATAAAAATTGTAGTCAAGGAACCTACTCTTAAGAAATCTATTACAAATTTCTGAAAATATTGGTAAAAACATTAAAATCACATCTCTTCATACATCATCAAGTAATTTCAAAATCTTTTCATCAAGTTTGATAGAAAAATGTTGACGAAAACCATACCAAGGCCTGCATACTTGGTTTTGCTCTTTTTTTCTACTAGGTGAAGTTGTTCTTACCTATAGTCTATTCTGGAAGCTTCTTGGTGTCACATCTATCCCTCTTATGTCTCTTGGAAACAAGGATATTCCAAAATCACAGTTCAGAAGTGTCAAAATAAAATAGAATCATAAATACCAAGAAAACAGAATATTTTATTTTACACACTTCTTTACCCCACCAACCTTCGGTGGTAAGCCCGCATCTCTTACTAGTGGTGCGAGGTTGGGAAAGGAAATAAGTGCCATTGCCTATATCCTACCTTTGGTGGCAAACCCATGTTTCTTACTAGTGGCATGGGGCAGGGTGTGGGGGGTCCATTCATACAAATTAACAAATCTTGGTATTTTACAAATACAAATAAAATTATATTAAGTGAAAATAAGTGTCCAAATTCTAAAGAGATCAAACCCTCAAAACCATATTTTTTCAAGTAGATTGTCATCTATAGTTCTAAGACAAGATAAACTGAAAAGTAAGTTGCCTTCTGAGCTTGGTGGTAGTTCTGAGAAGAGTAGTGTGTAGGTCTAAGTTTGGTTTCTGTCACTGGTTTTTCTATCTCTCATCATTCCATTCATTCAAACTCATACAATCTGTGCCCTTCCCAACTCTTGGTGTTGAGCCCTCACATCTTATTGGTTGCGTGGAGTTTGGGAATGGGGCATGTTCATCTCTTTATCTCTATACATTCATCACATTTTTCCAATATAAGAAGAAACAACAAACATTTCCCAAAGAGGCCAAAATTTCAGCACTACAATATGTTCTAAATCATCGTATATCAGCATCACAAAAACAAATAATACAAAACATTTTGTTCAGTATTTGTTATCATTTGTCATCGATTGCATACATTCTAAAAAGCATATAAAAACAAGTACTCTAAAAACATCTAGCGTACACATGAGAAGTGAATCACAAAATTCTAGACATAAGAAGTTCTAGATCCAAAAGATATATATATATATATATATATATATATATATATATATATGGTGTTTTATATACAATGCCATCATGCACTAAAGCATGGGCAAGATGCTCAATGAGCCTGGAAAATACAAAAATACTTGTATAGGTGTGCGAACAAAAATCACTACAAAAGGCACCATGATCTCTCAATCCCTGTGAGATCCCTCAGAAGGTGCATGACCTCGTCTAGGACTCCTGTTGCGATGATGCTCTGAATGAACTGAGAAATCATGATGATGGCCAATAGTTGTAGTCTCACTATGAGAGTGACTCCTCTTCATCAAGCGCTCAGCAGTCCTATATCCAGCTAACTTGGTGTGAAGGGAGGTAATGATCTTTGCCACCTTCCAGACAGGGGCAAAGACATCAATATGTCGGCCAACTACTGAGGGCTCTCCAATATCCTCAGTTAACTCAGCCTGAGTACCCTCTGAAGGGAGAAGTAGAGTGTCTGTGCACAATGGGTGAATCAAGTCTCGCCATCCCTCAACAATAGCTACAAATAAAAAAGGAGAAGTTAGAAGGTTGTCCAAAACAAGACCAAAAACAAGTGAAATAATGAAAGGGAAACATCAACTAAACAATTCTAACTAAAACGAAGTCAAGAAAAGAGTAGTAACTCACTTAGATCTCCAGGCCTCCAGATGGGATCTCTAGGATCTGCGCCTACTACTGAGGTAGCCACTGACAGTCGTGCCTCTCCCATATCTAGAACAAAGTGACGGCCTTCCAGGACTCATCATCTCCCCCTAAATCTTGAGAAGGAAACTCCTTTGAAATCAGGGTCACCTTCTTCGTGCTCTCCTCCACCCTCTCGGGCCACAAGATATCCTACGTGTCATGCCACTCAGTATCACTGTCCTCCTCCTCACCTGTCCCACCATCTCTGGTCTCACCCTCCTCTGTCTCCTCCTCTATCTCCCCCTAGTGAACTCCTTAGACTCAGAGTCAACATTAATGGGCTCATCTCCACTATGAGCAGGACCGGTGCCAATATGAAGTAAAGGTGCTCAAGGAGCACTAACTACCCCTCGAGCATGAACCACCCTCCTGGCTGCAATAGGAATGCTAGGAGTGACCGTGGTCCAACCTCAGCCTCTAGGACCTTCCCTGGCCTCACGAACATATCTATATACTAGCCCCGCCAGAGGAAACATATCAAATATAGGGGAGGCCAAACTACTATGGTACTCTATCAAAGGGGTGGGCCTCTAGCTTCCCCATCTTGTCTACCAACTGACCCGTGGAAGAGCAAGTGATCAATATAAGTGTCTCCTCCCCCCATAGCCCTACCATGTCTCGATAAGGAGTGGCCTCCATGTCTACAATAGTCAAGGAAGCCACTAGCTAGTGTGGCATCGTAAGTACGGTCATCCCTGCCCACCTCGCTACCCTGACAGCCCCCAGATCCTCTACTTGTATACCTCTCTCATAAGGAATGATGCGCTCGTACACCCAACTCATAACTAGAGTGGGATGACTCAGTGACTGTCTCTGTAGTCTGACCACCCTGTATAAATCATGATAGGTGGTTGTGAGGATGTCTTCTCCCCAAGCATAAATACGGCCATGGGCCTCAATCTGTGTAATGATTGGAGCCCAAAAATATAGAAGAGTATCCCCTCCCTTGTCCCCAATCAAACACGAGGCAAGGATACCCATAATGGCCTTGTGGATCATAGGGATAGGAGAGGCTGTAATAGAATGGACCTTCACCCCCTTCTTTAACCCCATGGAAACAATGACATCTCCCATATATGTGGCCCACTGAACCAATATCTGGATACTGTTGTCTTGAGAGACAGCCGCCTCCCAAGAATTGGAACCCCCAATATACGGTAGGCATCCTCTAGGGTGATGGTCCACTCACCCCTAACTCCTGGAAATCAGAAAGTGTTTCGATCTGTGTCCCAATATGAAAATAAGTCACATAGTATGTGACTGGAAAGAGCAACATGAGCAACCTGAGAGATCTGCAAGATCCCAGCCCTATGCAAAGTGTCCCTATCATCTTGAGACAATGCATCCAATATTGCCAGGAGCCAATCATACTCCCTCTCTCTACTCCATCTAATATACTCTTCCTTCTTCTGCATCCACCCAAAAATGTAGAAAAATAGTAAGTTAGTAACATAATCCGACTAGAAAAATTATCAAGAACATATAAAAATGCCAAAAATGCAAAGACAATTAAAATTTACATCCTTTTTTGCATTATGTTCGAAACTGCCACCCTATGCAGTGCGGCGGTTTCACAACCACCACCTTTAGAGGTGGTGGTCATGTAACCACCACCTTCTTAGGTGGCCGTCCTGTAACCGCTGCCTTCATAGGGCGGCGGTCCTATCCCGAAATGCCAAATAGCTCAAAATCCCTAAAAACACTTTAAAATGCATAAAAACATCATTTTAGATGAAATAAAGACCTACCCTATGGGCACCCCCCCCCCTTAAAGACTCATTTAAGAGTAGAATTTTCAAAAATAATCCCCCCATGATAAAGATTTCAACATTCCTATATTTTGAGTTTAAAAATGATAAATTGAGAAGTACTAACCTGAGACTTCACAGGCCGATGTTCTGCTCTTGGAGGCATGATCACGATCTTGTAAAAGACATTTTGACTATACTCTCATCGAAAATGGTCACCGTGGGTCCCAGAGCTCAAAAATCACCAAGTCAACACACACAAATGAACAGTAAAATGAGCTCATTTTATATATATATAGTTTTCTAATTTGGTTTTGAACATTTTTCGCACGGTTGGAGTGTCAATGGAGGTAAGTTCTAATCCCCGCACAGATGGTAAGTCCTAATTTCATATTAATTTAGTTTTATTTTTTTCGATTTATTGTATCTATCTGCACTTGAGTCCTCTTTTCATTTTACAAGTAGTGGGAATTTGGATGGTGACATTCCGACACACGAGCATGTCAGGTATACCTTCTAACTCCCCATTTTGGGACCGCCATACTCGAATCCACCATTTTATGCCTCTTCATGGCTAAGACACTTCTCTGAGGGGGCAATATGTACATACCCAAAATTATAAGGTACTGCACCACTGTAAAAAGGTTACACATACCCCAATGATGATACAGGTATCCTTGCAAGGTGTTCGGAATCTAGAAAATCTCACCAAGTATATGTTTGCATCCCATGAGCCTCGTCTGGCCTCTACGTGCCTTGTTCTGCCCTCTCCCCCCCTCTTTTCCTTGAATTTTGGTCTTAAGTGACAAAACCGCCACCTTACCTGGGCGGCGGTCCTATGTTATGCCCTTAATTATATATCTTACATGGGATGCTATCATAACTTAATATCATGATGTATCTCTTTTATATATGATCTATTATCATTCGTTCGTCGGCCTTGCTAATGGCCATAGCATAGGAATAGTATAAATAGGGGTTATAGGTAGTGGATGATCATTATGTTGAGTATTTGAGTATTATTATATGTTCTAGAGGTTTCCCCCTTGAAGTGGCCAAGCTATTATACTTTCATATTGAGAGAGAATTTATCTGCAATATTGTGTTATTTGGTGTTCTATTGCTGGTGATAATCATAATTAATCAAGTAATTTCATTACAAGTAGCATCAGAGCTTGATCTCGGCCAGGATGGCGTTAAACCCTAATTCTAAAGGTTTGGCTATATCTCAAGATTGGTAGCGAATTTTTCTATAATTTTTTTTGTTGTGAGGTGAAATAAGTCAAGTAAGCTTCTCTCCAAATTTCAATAAGTTTTGACTTTTTGCAAAATTTATTACGGTTCTATATTTATTCATAATTTTTCTCCCTAGGGTGTAATTTTTGGAAAATTTTCAAATTTCTTATATTTTTGGAAACCCCTCAAAAAAATAGCTAGGGTTTTTGTTTTATAAATTCCTATATTCAGCCAAAAAATTTATGAAACCCTAAACCCTAAAATTCTGCCCTATTAAGTCTACCCCTAGGCCCACATCCTTCGTCATGGCTAGTAGATCTACCCGAGGCCAAGGAAAAGGAAAAGAAACTCCATGAATGACCCCAAATAAGGAAGACATGGCTTCAGATTCTACTAGTTCGGGAGTATCTGAGGTGGTCATCTAACTTCAGGAAAGGGTAAACAATATGGTGAGTAAGGATGATCTTAATGTTGAGCTTCATCAAATAAAAGGTAGCCATAGGAGTGAGATTCAGAAGGATTTTCATGCAATGCATCAGGAGTTGTTGAGTTCTATTTCTAATAAAACTTCCAATGTTAGTCATATGGGTTTTACTAGAAATGGTCACACAGATCCAAATCACTCAAATCAGGGAGGATCCTTTAATCATTCAAGTGGATCTTCTCACCAATGGAGGGGCATGATTCCAAAATTTGAAATGCATAAGTTTTATGTAAAGGATCCACTCAATTGGATTACCCAAATGGAAAATTTCTTTGATCTCCATCAGATCCCAGGAGAACAAAAGGTAACTGTGGCATCCTTATACCTAGAACCTGATCAATGTGTTTAGTATCATTGGTTATGTGCTCAAAGGTAGATGAATGACCTAAATGTCACCTAGAGAGTGTTCACTGAAGAGCTTCAATTACACTATAGTTCTAGTGTTTCTGAGAATTACTTCAGCCAATTAGTAAATTTATGCAAAACTGGTTCAGTTAAGGAGTATGTCCATCAATTCCAAACTTTGTCCTTACATGTGGAGGATATTACAGAAGAGTATTTGAATGACCTATTTCTTTGGGGTCTTAAGGACCACATTGAGCATGAGGTACACATGTTTAACCCACTCAAGGTTGCTGATTCTATTATCATGGCACGTCGAGTAGAGGAAAATTTCTTTCCAGTAGCAGGAAGACCTTTTCTAGCATAAAATATCGTAACACCTTGTCTCCTTCTTACCCTCGGCCAATTTGGTTGACACCTCAACAAATTGAAGAAAAAAGAGCCAAAGGGTTATGATTTAACTGTGATAGAAAATATGGACCAAATCATAAATTTTCTAAGAAAAAATTGTTCTACATTGAAGGATCTGGTGATGAGGAAGAATATGAGGTAACATTAACAGAGGAAGTCAAAAAAATTAGAAGAAGAATCTGGAGATCCTCAGCCCACTATTTCATGTCATGCTCTATCATATTAGTACTCCAAAAACCCTTCAAATTATGGGTTATCTTAAGAAGTAGAAGGTAACAATCTTGATTGATTCAGGGAGCACACATAATTTCATCAATCATAAGTTAGCAACAAGACTAAATTGTTTCATCTACCCAGCACTTGAATTTTAAGTAATGATTGTAGATGGTGGCACAGTCCAATGTTCAGGTAAATGCCATAAATTCAAAATCATGATGGGTGATTACACATTGGAATCTACGATGTTTTCTATTCCCATGGGTGGAGCTGATATTGTCTTAGGTGTTCAGTGGCTCACTACCATGGGCACCATAGAGATAAATTTCTAGGAATTGTTCATGTGCTTTTATTCTAAGGGTAAAAAATTTGAACTTCGAGGTCTACAAGCTAAAGATCCTCTAGTAGTGAGTTCTCACCAAATGCAGAAGATACTTAAAAAGGGGTCTAAAGATTTTTTAGCACGATTATTCTCTATAGAAGTCCAACCGCAAATGAAGGTATTGCATCCTAAACTTCAAAAGGTTATTAATCAACATGTAGTTGTCTTCAAGGAACCAAGAGGATCACCACCTGAAAGAGAGCATGATCATGCTATTCAATTGATTCCAGGAATCCAACCCCCCAACATCAAGCCTTATAGATATCCATATGTGCAAAAGAGTGAGATCAAGAAGATGGTGGAGGAAATGTTGGAAATGGGTATTATTCGTCACACTCAAAGTGCCTATCCTGCTTCCATGGTGATGGTGCATCGCAAGGATGGAAGGTGGTGCATGTGTCCAGATTACAAAGATAAGTTTCATATTCCCATCATTGATGATTTATTAGATGAGTTGCATGGTGTCATTTATTTTACAAAACTAGATCTGCATTCTAGGTATCACCAAATTAGAGTCAAGCATGAAGATATTCATAAGATAGCTTTCAGAACTCATCAAGGCCATTATGAATTCCTAGTGATGCCATTTGGCCTTACCAATGCTCCCTCCACATTCCAAAGCTTGATGAATTCAGTATTTAGACCATTCCTAAGAAATTTTATCTTAGTATTTTTCGATGATATACTCATCTACAACAAATTGTGGGAGAAACACTTACATCACGTCAATACTGTCTTAGAATTCTGAGAGAAACATCAACTTTATGCCAAGCCTTCAAAGTGTTCTTTTGGGGTACAGGAAGTGGAATACTTGGGCCATATTGTTTCTCATGAAGGTGTTAAGGTGGACCCTCACAAGATCCAGGCCATGGTGGAATGGGAAACCCCAAGAATCCTCAAACAATTACGAGGTTTCTTAGGTCTCACAGGGTATTATCGTAGATTTGTTAAAAACTATGGCAATATAGCAGCACCACTCACAAAATTATTTAAGAAGGACTCCTTTCAATGGAATGAGGAAGCATCTAGGGCATTTGAAAAATTGAAGGTAGCTATGTGTACCACTCTAGTATTGGCAACCCCACATTTCTCCAAAACTTTCGTAGTTGAGTGCGATGTTTTAGGAAATGGAATCGGAGTACTAATGCAAGAAGGACACCCCATTTCTTTTGAGAGCTGACAACTAAAAGGAAAGAATCTGTTAAAACCCACATATGAAAAGGAAATGATGGCAATACTACATGCAGTCAAACAATGGAGACCATACTTGATGGGTATACATTTTAAGGTAAAAACTGATCATGATAGTTTGAAATATTTCTTAGAACAACATCTATCTTCTGAAGAACAACAAAAATGGGTCACTAAGATGTTGGGATATGACTTTGAGATTGTTTATAAGAAAGGAAAGCTAAATTTGGTCGTTGATGCTCTGTCTAGGAGGGATGAGTCCGTCGAAGCATTATTATGTGCCATCTCTATACTACATGCAGATTGGGTGGATCAAGCATTAGAAGAATGGAAGAAAGATGCAACCACACATACTCTCATTCAAAATCTCCAGGCAGATCTATCCATATTAGATATATTTATATGGAAGTGGGATACATTCTGGTACAAAGATCGGTTATATCTATGTAAGAACTCTACACTTAAACACGATGTTCTTTCAGAGCTACATTCTTCTCCAATAGGTGGCCATGCTAGGGTCCTGAAAACATATCATAGAGTTAAGAAGGATTTCTTTTGGGAGGGGTTGAAAGGAGATGTTCAAAAATTTGTGGTAGAATGTTTTGGTTTACCAAAAAATAAGGACGAGACCATTAAGACACCTGGTCTTCTCCAACCTCTGTCAATTCCTAGTGAGAGATGGGAAGAGGTATCAATGGATTTCATCACAAGATTACCTAAATCAGAAGGGAAAAGTGTCAGCATGGTCATGGTAGAAAGACTTACCAAATATGCTTATTTTTGTGCCATGGCTCATCCTTTCACAGCTAGTACCATTGCCATCTCTTTTATGGATATAGTTCAAAAGCTCCATGGTACGCCAAAAATTATAGTAAGTGATCATGATCCAATATTTACAAGTAACTTTTGGACTGATTTGTTCTCTTTTCTAGGTACCCAACTAGCCCAGAGTTCCTCTTATCATCCCCAATCAGATGGGAAAACTAAGGTGGTAAATAAATGTTTAGAGGGATATCTTCGATGTTTTACTTTAGATAAACAAGAACATTGGGTGCAATGGTTTCCACTAGAAGAATGGTGGTACAATACTTTGTTTCATACCTCCTCCAAAATGTCTCCATTTCTAGCACTTTATGGGTACCATCTGCCATCACTCATATCTAGCTTGAAGGTCAAACCAAAGGTGAGAGAAGTCAAATATCACATTCAACATCAACATGAGGTACTCTCTAGTCTTAGAGAAAATTTGGCATGGGCACAAAACCGTATGAAGCAACAAGCTGATCAACATAGGAGTGAGCAACACTTTGAAGAGGGAGACTTTGTTTTTGTAAGGTTACATCCATATAAACAATCATCCTTGAAACAAATTCAAAATGATAATAAGCTTGCTCCTAAATACTATGGTCCTTATCAAGTTTTGTAGAAAATTGGTAGTGTGGCATATAAGCTAGAGCTCCCTCCAGGAAGTAGAATACATCCAGTCTTCAATGTTTCTTGCTTAAAGAGATTTATTGGGCAGCACATTTCCACCTAATCAGTGCTTTCCGGAATTAGACGAGGAAGGAAAGATCATATTGAAACCTAAAGGCATTCTTCAGACATGCACCAAAAGATTGAGGACCAGAGTCATTACCGAGTACCTGATCAAGGTGAAGAATATGAATATTGAGGATGCATCATGGGAAGATGAAGCATTCATACAACAACATCTAGGGCTTCCCAACATTAAGGACAATGTTGCTTTGAAGGGGAGGGGCATGTTACGCCCTTAATTATATATCTTACAAGGGATGTTATCATAACTTAATATCATGATGTATCTCTTTTATATATGATCTATTATCATTGGATGGTCGGCCTTGCTGATGGCCATAGCATAGGAATAGTATAAATAGGGGTTATAGGTAGTGGATGATCATTATGTTGAGTATTTGAGTCTTATTATATGTTCTGGAGGTTTTCCCCTCGAAGTGGCCAAGCTATTATACTTTCATATTGAGAGAATTTATTTGCAATATTGTGTTATTTGGTGTTCTATTGCTGGTGATATTCATAATTAATAAATTAATTTCATTACATCCTATGCATGTTTTCCAGAATGTTCTGACGATCTCATCAAACGTAAATTTCAAATTAATACTTGCTTTCTTCAACCACTTTGCTTTGCATTTATGTTTTGGCCACCCAGTAAATAGTGTTTTCTCTTTGTCTAATGGTAAAAGAGTTCAATTCCAAGTTACCTTTTAGTGAATGTAATTGCTATAAATAGCCAGCTTGTTTTCAAACAAGAGACCCCTCTCCTTCTTTGTTTAAATCATTCATTTCATTTGAAGTTCTTGCTTAGAATTCTAATAGTTTCATGTTTTGCATCAGTTATTAGCTTTTCCTTTATTGTTAAAAATCACTTGATCTTCTTGTTTTCATCTTACTCCATCATTGTTCCATACAGTCAAATTAGGATAAGGTAGTTTCATTCTTAGATTAGGAATCCATTTAGAGTTGCAGGTTTTGTTTTGTCATAAAAGATAGTTTCCAAAATTATCGGCATATTTGTGTTGTATTCCCACAATAAATCCTGCTAAGAATTACATAGTCAAGATCTGTTCACTTGCACTATCCCTCTCTTACTTGCATTATATTTAGTCTATATCCAAAACTTCCATTATTCGACTATCTTCATCTACTAATGTTATCTTATACATGCTTTTCTAGATTCATGAGAACATGAAGGAACGAGGAGATTACATTGAGGGGACGAAGTCACACACAACTAGATTTACCACTATTTTGCAAACTCCATGTTTGAACTATCAATGTTATAGTTACAACGTATCAAATAGAGTAGTAAATTATTTCATTTTAGTTAAATTTCTCTTTCAATATTGCTAGGAAGCTATGGGGAATGATAGTTTCTGAGAAGCTATGATTCATTCCTCACTTTTGAGGTAGGATTGAGAGTTTTTCGATTAAACTAGTTGGTTATTTGGATATTTAGGATAAACTCACAACTACACAGGTAAATAACTACATCGGGATACTTTATTTGTTTTGATTCTATCATTAGATTAATTTTCCTTTTTTAAATATATTAGAATAGCTACTCTTTTGATTTCGTTAAAATACTTCATCAAAAATATAAAAATAAAACAACATATGCATAGTGTAGATACATCTTTCATAATCAGTTTATTTGTTTTAGTTAAATTGAATCATCTTTGCATGACAATCACAGGACCTAGAGAGCCTAGAGAATACATATTTGAACTGATAGTGCCTCAACCAAATCTCCCCACAACACTAGCTGATATAGATCAAGACCTTATGATCCAGGTATTTCGAACAATAGTAAACCTACGAGCAATTAGTGAACAATTAAGAGAGTGAAATATTGAAGATGGCAGTGCATACACATTTTGGTCAAATCATCCTAACTATAGACTACCTTGATAGGGTATCCGTATGACTATACAAGGAATCGAAAGAGAACAAATATTTGGTTGCGATCATCTAATTCCACAACCCAATGCAGGAGAGCTCCTCATCAACATAGACACTAGCTTACGCATTCAAGTTGCCAGAACACCTGTAAGGTATTCTAAGAAAATTACACAACTCCTAGTTCTAAACATAGGGGCTGAAAAGGCATATGATTATTGGATAGTCGGAAGGAGAGATTAACTCTTCATATGACCATAGGAGGTCTGCCACAACCACGAAATTATGGTTGTGATCCACAGGTCCCACAACCCAACGGGCCTATTGATTGATCAGACATTGATGCTGGTTTACGAACACTAGTATTTAGGTCCTCACCACTTCCACTAGACATCATTACACAATTCTCTGTATTAAACATAGCAACCAATCAGGCTAGGAATTTCTAGATTAGACCATAGAATCATCCATAAAACTCTAGAGGATCTACTACACCTCTCATCATCATTCTCATGACCTTGTTTGGAAATATACACGAAGCACCTATAGGTCACTTTCCACGTATCCAACAACCAATAAATAGGATCTCGGTAGAGCTCGAAATTGATTGGAGCCTCCAAACAACTATTATATCTGAACGATCCACTACTCCAATTCAGGTTAGGAGGGCCTTCTTCGCCTTAGATTCGTAGATTCCATTATTGAGTATTGAGGATATAAGATTACCCAACTAGTTTTTTTGTATCTGTATAAATTCCTTTCTCACTAGCTGTCTTGGCACAACCTCAGGAGATCAGGTATGAAGAAAAGTTGCTTGTATATTCTCATGCTCGCATGTCACTTTTCCATCGTACAGTTCCCATATATAAAAAACGTCTTCCTAGAAGAAGAACAAGAACAAGAAGAAGAAGAGAAGGACTATATAGCCTGAAGAACATGAGAAGTTGCATAAGACCTCACCCCAAGAAGAGACCGCAAGTGAATAAACTTCACCTCATTGAAGGGCTTGGTAAATATATCTACAATATGATTAAATTTTTGAATGTATTGAATGTCGATGATAACATCATGAATAAGCTCTCATATGAAGCTCATATGGATCTTAATGTGCTTCATCCACTGATGTTAAACTGGATTTCTACAAATTGAGATAGTGCTCGTGTTATCATAATAGATAATGGCAGGCCATCGAAAGTGGATGCCAAACTCTATCAGAATACCCTGTAGCTAAACAGCTTCTGTGGTAGCGTTAACTGCTCCTTTGTATTATACCTCCATAGAATATATCACAATTGCATTCTGCTTCTTGCTAGACTAACTAACAGGACACAAACCAAGAGAGAAACTGTAGCCAAAGGTAGATTTCCAATGATCTAAGTCAGCATCCCAATTAGAATCTGTGAACCCAATCAAGTCAATATCCACCCCTCCATAATAATGAATGTCATCAATATAGGTGCCACGAAAATAATGAAGGGTCTTCTTAGCTACTTTCCAATGTAGCTCATGTGGCTCCTGCATGAATCTAGACATGATCCCAACATCATAAGATAAATCTGGTTGAGTGTGATTCAAGTAAATCAATCTCCCCACCAACTGTCGATAAAGGGTACCATCAACCAAGGGAGTAGAGAAATCAAAAACCAACTTAACCCCAGAAAGAAAAGGAGTACAAGAATACTTGCAATCAGACATCTAAAAATGAGAAAGCAATTCAAGAGCATACTTAGGTTGTGAAATCACAATTCCTGAGTCAGATTTTGAAATCTAGATCCCAAAAAAGTAATGAAGCAGACCTAAGTTAGTCATGGAAAACATGTTGGCCAAGGTGATCTTTACAGAATCAATGATAGAGAAAGAGCTTCCTGTGATCAATAAGTCATCAACATAGAGAAAAAGGATGAGTATGGAGTCATCTTGCTGTAAAATATAAACATTTGGATTAGAGTGACACCTACTAAACCCTGATGTAAGTAAATAGGATTCCATCTTGGCATACGAAGCCTGAGGGGCTTGTTTAAGGCCATAAATAGACTTCTTTAACTTACAAACGAGGGAGGGATCATGGACATAACCTGAAGGTTGTTCCATGTATATCTCTTCCTCTAGGTCACCATGAAGGAAGGCACTCTTAACGTCCATTTGATGGACTTTCCTTCTGTTTGTTGCAGCAATGACAAGGGTCAGTCAAATAGAATTAATCTTCGTAACTGGAGTAAAGGTTTCAGTATAGTCAACCCCAACTATTTGCGAGAAACCCTTAGCTACTAATCGTGCTTTAAAATTTTTGACATTGCCATCTACTCCATACTTTTTTAGAACACCCACTTACACCAAACGATTTTTCTTCCTTTCGGAAGAGGGGTGAGATCCCAAGTAGCGTTCTTCATGAGAGATGAATAATCCTCATCCATGGCTGAATTCCACTCAGGAATACCATAAGCCTCCTGCAAATACTGTGGATTAGAAGTAGAGGCAAAGAAAGAGTGGGGTCCAACACAATCTGAGTGAGTATGTATCATATGCGAAGTATCTCCAACTAAATCTCCAACACTTTACAAAGTTTTCCTAGCCCAAAGAGGACCAGGAGGATCAGGCTCAAAGTCAGAAGATTCTTCACTCGAGTGAGAAGGGACATAGTCCTCATCATCACTACTATCAAAATTAGAAGACTTAAAGGTCTAACGGTCAAGAGGATAAGGAAGAGGAGCACGCTCAACAACATCATCATCTGATGAGTCAGAATCTGAATTAGCGAGATGAAGAACCTCAATAGGTAGAGAAGTAGAAGTCGAAGAAGACTCATCAAACTTAACACTTCTCTCAATATAAATCTCATGAGAAGTAGGATTCAAAAAATTATATCCCTTCACACCATCAGGATACCCTATAAAGATACAAGGTTTTGATTGTGGTTCCAATGCCTTATATTTCTACTTGGGAATCTGAGCCATATCCTTGGATCCGAAGACTCGAAAGTGCTCAACATCATCCTTGTGTTCAAACCAATATTCAAAGGGTTTCATCCCTCTTACTTCCTTTTGTGGAACACAGTTCTAAATGTAATTAGCACAATTCACCGCTTCATCCCAATACTCTGGAGGAAGAGACTTGAGTGAATCATACAAGTGGCCATATCCTTAAGAGTATAGTTCTTTATTTCTACGACTCCATTTTGTGAAGGGCTATAAGAACCTATATGTTGTAAGGAGATCCCTTCAAAAGTACAAAAATCAATGAACCTATTGTTTACATATTCACCTCCATTTTTAGTTTGAAGAAACGTAATAGACCATTCCGCCTATTTCTCAGCAAGAGCCTTAAAGTCCTGAAAATGTTCAAAGACTTCATACTTATGCTTTAAAAAGTATACCCAAGTATATCACGAATAGTCATCAATGAAGGTGAGCACATAAAGAGCTCTAGTAAATGAAGGAGATGGAAATGAACCAGAAATATTGCTATGAACAAGATCCAAGGGACAAGTAGCACTCCAAGATTTTCCTTTTTCAAAGTACTTTTCAGGATGCTTTCCAAGGGTACAACCCTCACAAATACCCTTAGAAAACTTGATGCGGTGTAACCCGTTGACCATTTCGTTTTGGCTCAATTGTTAAAGATAGTGATAATTTAGATGTTTGAAACACTCATGCCATAGCTTACTAACCTCATTTGCATGAGTGAGCAAGGTAGTGGGCGTAGAATTAGAATTAAAGTCGGAAAAGGTATACAACCATGAACGGTGGTCCACCTTTCCCTCAGCCACTATAGTGTGATCATTAAGCTCACGAATAATAACCGAGTTAGAACCAAATTCCACTTGCATTCCTTCACCAAGGTGAGTAATTTGGTAAACTGATAGGAGATTGGTAGAGAGATCAGGAACACTCAACACTTGGTTGCATGTTCCCCTATCTATCTCTATTGATCCACTACCAGAAACCAACACTATCGTGTCATTACCCATCATGATTTGGGACATACCACAAGAATCGATGTTGGAGAACTCAACATGCAAAGAATCCATGCTGTATAAGGCACTAAAATATATAATCCACATCAAAGAAGGAGAAAATTTGGCTACAAGGTCCTTTCCTTTCTTCTTATTAGATTTAGAACCTTTTGCAGTAGAAGACTCAGCCTTCGGAGCATTTTGTTTGATAGAATCAAGAACACCTATTTGATTTTTCTCAAGTAAATGAGTAAGGTGATCAATTTGTTTTCTCTTACACATATTATGTTTATGACCAAGCTTCTTGCAATAAGAACACAAATACTTTTATTTCTATTCTCTAGGCTTAAAAGTCGAAGCGTTTGTGTTAAATTTAGTTTTGGTCTTGGTTTCCCTCTTAGGTTGATTCTTTCTTTCTTTTTTCTTTTCAGTCTTCTTTTCCTTACTAGTACTTGCTACAAGGGCATGTGACTTGGACTTGAGAGACCTCATTTGACTGAGTTTTTCCTGTTCTCAAATGATCTAGGATGAAAAAGAGTCAAAGGAGGGCATATTCCAAGTATTGCCCAAGGCATCTTTTGTAGCATAAAAAGTTGACACAAAGACAGAATATTCGGAACCTAACTTAGAGAGAATCAACAAGATCAGTTGAGAATATTTCTTCTCTAATTGACATTCCTTTAACAAAATTCTAGTGTGGGACAAACTTAGAGAAGTATGCTTGTAGGTTTTCAAAATCACTAGGATTTAACCCTAGTAGTTTGTTTTCCAAGTCATGCACTCTCATGTCATCTTGTTGTCCAAACATTTTATCCAATGTTGTCCATGTAGAATTAGGTGTTTCAAATGACTAAATGTGGAATAGCAAGTCAGGAAAAACAAACATGCAAATAAGACCTAAAGATTCATCACTACGGTTTAACCACTTAGATTTTTCAGGGTCTTCATCTAGTTCAGTCTCAGTTCCCATGGTGATTTGGAATAACCCTTTACCTCTTAGTTTCATAATCATTTTTTTATATCCACTCGAAAAATTTGAACGGTGTAAGCAAAGGAATTGAATAAGCATCCATCGTGAAGAGAGAGAGAAGGAATGCAGAAAAGAATCACAACCACCTAGGACAATATAATAACCCCCTGCTTTCGGAACGTTATAGTTTAGTGTGTTAAATACAATCAGGTGTGAGTGTGCGTCATGAAACATTTGGTCACTCACCTTGTAATCAGCATAATAATGTGCAAGAGAGGGGACCACAATTAAATTTCGTGGAGCACAGCAAGTGATGTTGTAAATAAGCACAACATGAAAAAAAGACACATAAAGGAGTGAAATCAAATCCTGGTTGTAAGAAAAAGCATCTCACGTCGCAATGGATATCCACTTGCTGCAAACTGTGGCAAATGCGCTCACTAGTCACAAGCAATAATAAGGGTAAATACAAGTTTTAGATGAACTCAAGATGAGTCCTGATGATATTCATAACACCGAAAAAGTGCTTCGAAGGAAAATAGGTGCTTAGAGTGTCACTACACACTTGAGCGCATGATTAGTAAAATTTTTTGACAATAACGCCTAAAGATTACCATTTTAAAACGTCTAATTTGTCTAATTTTAGAGATATTAGAGTTTTGTAAAAAATGACAAATAACGTTAATTTAAAAGACAATTTCAATACTTTACTAATCAAAAAAGAAGAGATCATAATTAATAGAAATATATTTAATTACAATTATTTCTAATTAATTACAAATAGAAACTAATTAAGATAATGAAATCCTAATTAAAATTCAAATATACTTCCCTTTTAAAAGAAATACCCACCCCAAAAAAATGAACACCCCCGAAAGAAATCCCACCAAAAATGAAATTTAAAAAAAAATTACCAACCAACATGTGGCTCGGTGGAAACCGTTGGAGGTGGGAGGATCCCAAGTTGGGTCCAGTCAGGTGCAGGGAAGATGGGGAGCTTGGAGTGGGAGGTGGGAGGATCTCGCGTTGGGTGGATACAATTCGGGTGCAGGAAAGACGGGAACCTCATAGTGGGGAACAGGGATCTCATAATGTGCGGAGCAGGTGAAGCCGTTGGAGATCCGGGTGGAGCAGGCTTAGGGAGCGGGATCAAGCATAGGGTAGGGCAAGAGCTCGCAAAGAAAAGCATCATAGGGAGGAGCTCATGGGAATGGTGAACCAGGGCCAAGGCGAGGTAGTGGGAGCTTAGGGAAGAGGGAGAGATGTGGCCACAGGGAAGAGCCAAGGTGAGGTTGCAGGTCGAGCAGGCGAGCCAGAGCCAAGGGCACGAGAAGTTTGACTAAGGATGGGGGAAGACCAGCTTGGCGAGCACAAACAGAGGACCACACATGAAGAGAGAAAGATTGGGGCAGAGCCAAAACACCATGCAGTATGGGAAAAAAAAGGATAGAGGGACTCGGCCTCACAGAGGCTGAAGAACACGACTCGGCCAAGACACGACCACAGTGAAAAAACATGTTTTCTACAAAATACATGCAAAAAAAAATAGAGAGAAACCAAAAACAGAGATCCAAAAATTTTCTTCCAGTTTAATAAATTTGATTAAAAAACCAGAAAAAGATAACCTCTTATTTTAACTAGTCTCCAAATTTATCCGCAGCTAACTAAATTTAGCTGTAAAACCCCTGAAAAATTCAAGGAGACCTGCACATGCACAAAGAACACAAAAACATGACAAATTTCCAAGAACAACTTGTTAAATATGTTTAGCACTAAATTTCCAAGATATAACAATCGAAAAACTTACACGAGGAGTAAAAAAAATGACACCAGGAGTAATCACAACTCAAATGACAAATGCACGTTTACCCGATCTCAGCTCTGATACCATGAAAGAGTTTGCGAGAATCGAATCGGAAACAATGCACCACAAAGTAGTTGCACTCCAACGGAATTGTAATGTCTCCAGCATAATTGCAAGAATCTTTGTGCAAGTGTTTGTTTCTAACTAATGCTAAATATGAATGGAAGACTAACACCTAAATAGTCTTGATTAGCAAGAATTAAACAAACATTCTAAGCACCATCATGATAAGAATTAATCAAGGGTTAGATGCTAACATTTATCAATAAAACTATGAAATCAACAATGTTAAGTATCTAAATAACCTCTATTCTTTAACAACATGCAAATGAAAGAACCTAGGTAGGCTCAATGGCTATCAAAATAGTTGTCCTTAATGTTCCAAGCACCTAGGAATGAGGGCTAGTCAAAGTTGGGCTACAAGACCCCTTTTGACACCTCTCATATGACCTAAGCACTTTTGAGAAAGAGGATTAACTCTTCAAGATGATGAACTCTCAAGAAAGCAAGGTGCAAGCTCTTAGTCTCTTTGCTATACGCTTTGCATTTGCTCTCTAAAGATTTTAGGTGTAAGTAAAAAGGTAGGTGGAGGGCTCTTTATATAGCCCAAAGGATAAAGGATTCAACACATTCTCATGAATGTGGGATAAAGGTAAAACATGATTAGGAATGGATAAGGTTGCTTTATTAAAGGCAAACTTACCTTAGAAGGGTTTAATTTATGTTTAGCAAGTCATGGGAGTTGGGGGGTGTTTTAATTAATCAAAGGTGATTAACTAATAGATAGGTGTAAGCTTATAGAAGCCAATTAGAAGAATATAAGTTTGATTTAGGCTATTGTGAGGGGATTAAATCAATTAAATATTGATTTACTAGTTAAATGAAGGGGAAGACAAATTAATTAATTAATCTAGATAGAGGAGGTGATTAATTAATGGAAGGTCATTAATTAGGTTGTTAGTTGGATAGGTGACTTAATCAGTTAGCATATTGTAATTAATTAATGACAACAAGAGGGAATATGAGCACTTTTGATGATAAGTCATCAACTTGCGAGAAAGGGGATAATTAGCACAATTTAAGTATTTAAATTGCTTAGGCATAATTATAGGTGTCTACATTTGCCCCTCTTTGGGGTGGCGTAAGTGATGTCACTTCAAAGATAGTAGACGGAAGAAATTTTTTGAAGGGATAGAATAAAAATTAGTAGGAGGGAGAGATGCCCCCTCGAGTTTTGATGGGGTGATGGAAGAAGCTGATCAACGATCAAAAAATGTGAGATATAGATAGAAGAATGAGGAAGAGGCAGGATGCCCCGATAAGAGAGAAAATTAGGGGTGAGAAGGGAAGTGGTGTAGAAGAAACAAGGAAGAGGGGAGAGAAGAGCTTAGCCTCTAGCCGCTATTTATTTGGAACAAATTTGATGTCATCATATTGCCATAAGAACTACATCATCGGTCCTTATGAAAAATATACGTATACGACAAAGGTAGAATGACATGAAAAGCCATACTATGAACAATTGTCCATTGCTGAAAGTACCAACTCCACGCAACATAAAAAAATGCAATGCAATACGAGAAGGAAACAAGCTCATCTAATAGGGAAAAGAAGTATGAACGCACATATCCAACCCAACAATGGTCAAGACAGTTGTACAAATGTTTTGTTATCAGTGCTGAAGAGATCCACAAGTTTGTGATTGACGACAAGGGTTAAAAATAATGCCCCAAGCAAGGATACATGCAAGGGGGAAAGGACAATGGACACGGGGTCCATGAAAAGTGTTTGTGTGTAACAAAATAGTACCAGGCAACCAAAAGTGCCCCAGAGTACAGACGAAGCAAGCAACTAGCTTTGTGAATGGTTATGAATCCGGTGATCCATGAGTTGTATTAATTGGGGAAGATGTGAGACAAACCAATAGGATATGGAGAAAATACCATGCGCAAGACACAAGTTTCAGCCGTAATAAGCAAGTTATCATTTTTGCAGGTTTTTTACTTTTAGGATTTTTTGGAAAAATTTTGCCCTGTTTTTTGGATTTTTTTGGTATATATATTGTTTTTATGGTTTTTTTCGTTTTCTAAACCATGGTGAATAGTAGAAGAAAGTAGAAGAAGAAAACGAAGGGCCTAGGGGCGAAAAAAAAGTGCCCTAGGAGGAAGAAAGGAGAAATAAAGGACAAATAATGTCCTTGTTAAGTGGGAAAATTAAGAAAAAATAATTATTTGAAAAATAATTATTTACGAGAGTGCGAAGAAGAATAAAAATCACCAGGGAGCAATAAAATTGTTTAGGGGAGAAGAAAGGGGTATCGGACGAAAAATGCCCCAATACGGTGAAAAAGAAGAAAAATAATTATTTAATAAAAATAATTATTCCACAGTGAATAGAGGAGAAAACGGTGATCAAAACGGGTTCTTCGGCCTTCTGAACGGTGAAAAATAGGTTAATATACCCCCCAGGGGGTAAAAAACATGGCAATCAGTTCATTTTAACCACTCAGTTTAGATTACTTACCGTGAGACTCTGACACTCAGGAGAGATGGTGATCGCACAAGACCATTTGAGGCGTGCTGATGCAGTCTGGGGATACCAGAGGCATGCAGACAAGGGCCCATTTGTGAGTATTGTAAACTTGCCCTTAAAATTTTGTCATTAATACATTAATTAGGGTATTTAGGCATAGAAAACACGTAGGCGTGCCTGCGCATAGGTGTAGGCGTGGGTTTAGGGCGTGCATGCACCACTTTGGGGGCACAGGCACTAGGTCTATGTGCGCACACACGTAGGAAAAAATCACATTCATACACATGCGCACATGCACACGAGCACATGTGCGCGTACACACACATAGTGGGAAAGGGGCGCACACGCAAAAAGCATGGCGTAGGCATGGGTAGCTAAGCGCACATAGGAAGAAGCATGCATACGCACACGCAAGCACCAATTAGGTGGTGCACATGCAAAAAAAGGGTGCACATGCACCCAAAAGAGGGCACACGCACCAGAAAACACCCGCGTGTAAGCGCAAACACTAGAAATGTGGTGCACATGCCCAAAAGGGCATGCAGGGGTCGTAGATAGGCAGGAAAAGATAGGAAAGTGTCCAAAAATGTGACACTTAGAAGAATTTTTAGGATTTATGGGTTAACCCTAAAAAAATAGATTTTTAGATGAAATGCTAGAAACTAACGAGTGGTGTGTTATTTTGCAGAGATGACTACCAGTGTTGCAGATGTGGGAGCGTCACTCCCAGATTGCCGAGTTAGAGGACAGTATGTGCCGACGCGACCATCGAGAGATGGCCATATTATTGGAGGCAGTGGGGCTGGGCCCCGTGACTCGGATGCCATCGATTGTATTAGATCAAGGCCTCCTGACTGAGCTTGCCGAGCAATGGCACAACGAGAGTCAGTTTTTTAAACTACCCACAGGTGAGATGATAGTGATTATAGAGGATGTGTGGTAGATTTTGCACGTGCCTATGATGGGTACGTTGATTGAGTATAGCTCAGATGTAGGGTTGATTAGAGCAGCATGTAGTTCTTTATTCGGTGTTGATGACATCCCACATGACGGGATGACTTGGCCCTACACGAGTGCATCTCGGACCCAACATTACATCGGGGACCCCTTTATATCATGGCGCTTATCAGTGGGTTCCTACTCACTGATAAGACAAGGACTTTGTTCTCGAGAGGATTATTACCATTAGTGCACAGGATCTATAGTGGTGAGAGGTATTATTGGGGTCAATGTATACTGGCCCATTTATACTGGGATTTACATCTCATCACATACCACGGTCAGAATACTATGGGCCCGACATCATTTTTACAGATATGGTCATGGGATCATATAGCCATTGGATGCCCTGCTGACCCATTTCGAGTTCGAGACCCCAAGGAACCATTATACATGGCTTGGATAGCAGTTGACGGAGACATCCGTGGTCACCTAGGTAGCCTATTCAGATATAGGCGGGAGTTTGATGAGCTAGTAGCAATAGATGTCATTTGCCATCCATATAGACACTTCCAGTGGCCAGAGGATGCCACAGACCTCAACGTGTGCTTGATGGAGCACTTCTTGATTGGTAACCATAGTTACATCATGGAGTTGTATCATGTTGACCGGTGCTAGCGGCAGCTAAGCCGACTATAGGGTGTCCCACAGCCAGATATATGGCATGCTTGCAGGGACTTTGAGAGGTAGACTATGGGGCCTCAGATTGTAGCAACCTGAGCCAGGGCCAGTTTCTCACAGGCGGTCCCCTAGGAATGGGATCCATTACAACAGATTAGAGATCCAGGGACCACAGTTGATTATGTAGTGTGGTATGCTATAGTGTTACCCCAGTGACTTACCATTCCAAAGGCAACATGGGTAGCAGGTATTCACCCTCCTGTGGAGGTATGGCATGGGTCAGAGTGCAAGGCCAGAGCAGTAGCATTGGGGCTAGACCCCGAGGATCCTTTTGATGGAATCCCTCATGATAGACAGGGTGTCGCACAGGCACATGGACCGAGGCCACAGGGCCTAGTACAGGTAGTCATGCCTCCTCCCTGAGGTAGGATTTTTTTAGTAGGGCCAGTCTTCTAGAGAACTACAGGGAGCAGTCCCTGAGGCACACATAGCTTCATAGCCAGTGGCACAGATAGCCATAACATAGGTACAGGTGCAGTAGCTCTTAGCTGAGAGAGATGCAGTGATAGCAGAAAGAGACGAGCTCAAGGCTGGTACGTGACAGCCATAGCAGAGTGGGATGAGGCTCGAGCCCATGTTGTTACGTTACTTTCAGGGTTAGGACCAGGCTTGGGCCTAGCCTAGGCCAGGAGATAATAGGGCAGCATGACAGAGCTAGATACGAGAGACAGCTACACAGGGGGCACAAATACTGAGTCTTCTACATCAAACCTAGTCATAGTTGTGCATGGTCGTGGCACAAAGATACCATGTGTATACTCGTTTATTAGGCAGCAGTATCCCAGAGAGATCAGGCCTACACTGAGCTACAGGGGATGACCACAGAGAGAGATCGAGAGGCTACTACCTCTAGACAGACTGAGGCAGACCTAGGCTGGGTTACAGGTGAACGAGACACTGCCCTTCAGGTAGCGCTCACCTTAGGAGATGCAGATTTGATTCGTGATGCCACCACACTTGGTGGTGAGGAACTTTTCTACAGGACAACATACTACAGAGTGGTGTCGCCAGAGCAGAGAGTGGCATTGCCACAACTATCAAGATTGAGTGCATCCGGCTCTCATTTACGGAGGTCTAGGCAGTCCACCAGATCAGTCAGACAGCCCCTTCCAGAGCAGCTGACGAGACCAGTGCCATTCCAGCTTACAAATGTCTAACACCCATAGGACAGACCTGGGAGCCCGGCACGGGCGAGAGCTATGGCTAATAGCCACCTTTGTATTGTATAGATTCTTTTGTATGTATGCCTCTTATGAAGGCTGATTTTGATGTACAGTGATTGTAGACGTGTATTTTTTTATGATGCCTCATGATGAAGGCTTAATTCTTTCAAATACATGTCCCTTTTTTATGGCATTATGTATTTCCTGATGTATTTATATTGAGCACTGACCAGGAAATTGTGTATATGCATACAAATATTTTTGATATATCTTTGTTGTACGCCTCAGCTGAAGGTATTTTTGAGAAAGAGCACAGATTTGTATGTATTCATTTTTGATACAGATGTATATTTGACACACATGTATTTATATGAGGACTCATTGTTTTGGCTCAGATACACATGGTTATGAGATGGTGTACATCTTTGTTTTATTGATACATGTATATAGATGGTTTTTCCATTGTTTGTAAATTTATGGGGAGCCAATTGATGACGGGACATGAATCGTGTTTATGTACCCTGAGCGGGCTTGTTGCCTAGATTGGATTCGATGCATGTTATTTTTCTTGATGCAACACTTATGGATGTTGTTATGATGTTACTTTATTGTCTTTGTACCCTAATGCATGTGACATGAGTGGGCATAATTCTATGATGTGAAATACCCCTTTTCAGAAATTACTATATGTTGATTCTCATTGCATATTGTGTTTTTTTACTTCAACACTTATGGATGCATTGTGACATGAGTGGGCATATATTGATTCTCATTGCATGCCGCATGTTTTGATGCAGCACTTATGGATGTATTATCTGATTTTGTACTTTGTATGTATCTGATTTCGATGTTTTGATGTATACATGCTCTGTCGATGTTTAGATGATAGATCTGTAGACGATATCAAATGTTGTTTTCAAGTGTTATTTTGATGTATATGGATGGGATGCTATGATGATATTGGTGTGGGGGGGGATATATTTTTGATTATGCGTAACCCCTCTTGGCCCCATTGATGATATGATATGTGATGATTAGCTTAGCATATATGCATGATGTAAAACTTAGCATTTTTATTTATATATGATGTATAGATCTGATGCTAGATGTGATAACAATGATGGTAATGTGATATGTAATGATAAAAAAATAGAGCACATGCAAGAAACAAAGCCAAATGCTAACAAAGAATACCAGGAATTAATGCAATACACCATGAATCACCATGCCTTATTAACAAGTAACAAAACACAACCAAATGTGTTAAGAAAGAAATAATGAATTAACACACTAGCATGTCGAAACCCACTACAATATGCACAAGCAAGAATGAATCTATTCTAAGCAAGAAAAGATAAACTATGAAAAATTACACCCAAGCAACAAACAACTCAAAAGTAAGCCCGTAAAAACACTATACAAGCAACAAGCAAAGCAAGGAAACAAGGCAATGCAAGTAAATGTTTTTGTATGATATGTTTTCATGCACTTATTTTCTATTGTTTAGGTTTTTGTGAAACAATTGTCTATTGTTTTTGTGTTTTATCGAAACAATTTTCTATTGTTTTTGTGTTTTCTCGAAACAATTTTCTATTGTTTTTTGTGTTTTCTTGAAACAATTTTCTATTATTTTTGTGTTTTCTGACGGTTTCCAAAGCTATGTGCAGGTAACCAAGAAAGCGTGGATTCCCCCAGTGTTAGGTGGGGAATATACAAGGGTAGAAGCCATGCGCTTATGAACAAGAAGGTGAAATCGTTGAGTTTCCCCCAGCGTAAGATAGGAAATAACAAAATACCACGCCCCTCACAGACGAATAAAAGAAGACAAAGTCAGATCATGGCTAGATAGGATGATGTGCACAAGGAATCAAAATAGAAGAACCTGGTCTAGACCAAAGACAACTACCCTTCTAATACAGAATGCTTGTGAAAAATGAATCTTCTCGAGGTTTCGGAAACTAGTTTTCACCCAAGGATTTGCCCTAAGTGCCACAATTACGTGGTTCTCACTAGTGGACGACTTGTTTTCTCTCTTTCTTTTTCAGAAATTTTTTTTTCTATATTTTTTATTTTTATGGCTTCCCTACACCATGTTTAGGCATATTACCTCTTAAGATGCATGGCATTCATGGGCTCCCAAAGCTCATCACCATTAGGGTGAGCCAGTTTTTACTCCCCTGTGTCATACCTGGCAACTATGACATAGGGTCCTAACCAATGTGGTTCAAACTTCCCCTTCTTTTCTCACTCCGCTCTGGTATTGAACTGGTTCTCCTTCATGACTAAATCACCAACCTCAAACTGACGAGGGATGATTCTCTTGTTATAGTTTCTATAGACTCTATGTTGATATACTTTTAGGTGATTACGAGCGTGAATGCACCTCTCATCCAGTACCTCTAACTCAGCCAACCTTGCCACTTGATAATCTTCATCTTTATCCAGATAATCTCGAAGAGAGATTCTCAAGGATAGAAGTTCAATTTCTAAGGGGGCGATAGACTCTGTCCCGAACACTAGGGAATATGGAGTCACGCTAGTAGGAGTGTGAATGGATGTTCGGTACGCCCAAAGGGCTGGATGAATTTGTAGGTGCCAGTTGCGACCTATTTTTCTGACCATCTTCTCCATTATCCTTACCAAAGTCTTGTTTGTTGCCTCAGCTTGTCCATTTCCCTGAGGGTAATATGGCATGGACCATTTTAATCTGATTTGGAACCATTGGCAAAGACCTTTCATAGTTTTGTTCTTAAATGACTTCCCATTATCTGTAATAATGGCTGTAGGAATGTCATACCGACAAATAATGTGATTCATGATGAATTTAGAAATTTGTGCTCATGTGACATAGGTTAACGGGACGGCCTCCACCCATTTTGTAAAATATTCTATGGCTGTGATAATATGTGTATGACCATTAGACGAAGTAGGAGTAAGTTTCCCTATTAAATCGAGTCCCCACTTGGAGAATGGTCATGGGGTAGTAATTGGTTGTAATGGCTATGACGGAGCATGGATAAAATTTCCATACTTTTGACAAAGCACACATTTTCTAATGTGATTGCAACAATTAGTTTCCATGGTAGGCCAATAGTAACCTACTCTCAAAAATTTCTTAGCCAATACCATTCCATTTGTATGTGCTCCGTATACTCCTTTGTGCACTTCCTTGATTGCCTGGATTGACTCCATCACATCCAGACAATGTAACAGATTCTCATCGTAGCCATGACACTAAAGTGTACCTCCTAAAAGGGTGTAACGGGTGATCTGGAAAAATAGGCTTTGCTTTTCAAAGTGGGAGATATTAGGAGGGAATGTGTTGTCCTTAAGATAGGTGAAAATGGGTTCATACCACGGAGAATGGGGACCAACAACCTCACAAGCCAGGTAAGATTCTGGCATGTCATATGCGAGCTAGCGTAGATTTTCTATGAAGAAAGGCATATCATTGTTCCCTGGCAGAATACAAAGCATCGATCCTACCATTGTCATGGCATCTGCTGATCTATTCTGCGCTCTTAGGATCTTCTCAAAGGTGACACACACAAAATACTCCTTTAGAGTTTCTAGTAACTTTTTATAAGGTATGAGCTTGTCATCCTTAACTTTATACTCATCATTTACTTGTTTAATGATTAACTGCGAATCACCTACAACCTTAACATGATGAATATTCCACTTGATGGCTAGCTTCATCCCTGAAATGAGTGCTTCATACTCTGTAATGTTGTTCGTGCAAGGGAAGTCCAGGCAGAAATCCTGTGGTATAAGATCACCCAAAGGAGTAATAAGGACCACTCCTGCACCTGAACCATGAAACGTAAAAGATCCATCAAAATGTATCTGTCATACGATAGATTCTTCAATGTAGAGCAAAGAGGCGTCTGACAGCTCTAGACTCAAAGGCTCTGTGCTTTGCAAAGGTGCTTCTGCTAGCTGATCTGTAAGTACTTATCCTTTAATTGATTTTTGATGGACAAATTCTATATCAAACTCACTAAGTAGAATGATCCAATTAGCCATTCTACATGTGAGGGTGGGTTTGGACAACAAATACTTGAGTGGGTCAACTTTTGATATGAGCTTGGTCTTAGTATTCAGTAGGTAATGGTGAATTTTCTGAAAGGTAAAAACAACGGCCAGGCAAGCCTTTTCAATCTGAGGATAATTAAGTTCATAGGAAATGAGGGTGTGACTTGGATAGTACACCACTTTCTCCTTATGGTTAAGGTTGTATTGGGTGAGCAACACACCAATAACGTATTGTGTAGCGGAAATATAGAGCAAAATTGGTTCTCTCAGGGTAGGAGGCATGAGGATAGGTGGATTAGCTAGGTATTGTTTAAGCAAAGAAAAGGCTTGTTGTTTCTCAGGTCCCCAGATGAAAGTGACATCATTTTTAAGAAAATGGGTGAATAAGTGACATTTATCTGCAAGCTGTGAGATAAAGCGGTGAATGGCTTGAATTTTCCCTTGTAAGCTATGCAGTTGCTTGATATTTTCAGGTGGAGACATTTCAATGATGGCAGACACTTTAGCAGGGTCTACCTCAATACCTCGTCTTGACACAATGAAACCCAATAATTTTCCTGATAGCACCCCGAAGACACACTTCTTTGGATTCAGCCTAAATTTATATTCACGCAGGTGCTCAAAGATACACTGCAAAACGATAGGATGATCTTCTCATTTTTTTGGACTTTCCCAGGATGTCGTCTACGTAGTCTTCCATGATGTCATGAATCATATCGTGAAATATTACTGTCATGGCCCGCTAATAAGTTACTCCCGCATTCTTAAGGCAAAATGGCATCACCTGGTAGCAAAAGGTGCCCCAAGGAGTTGTGAAATCTATTTTGTGTTGGTCCTCCTCAGCGATTTTAATCTGATTATAACCCAAAAATCCATCCATGAGCGATAGCATTTCATATCCTGCTATTGAATCAAAAATCATATCAATGTTGGGTAACGGAAAGTTATCTTTAGGGCAAGCCTTATTGATGTCTCTAAAATCCGTATAGATTGGGATACCGACAGGTTTCTTCTGGACAGGAACAATATTTGATATCCATTCAGAATAGTCAATTGGTCGGATGAATCCTGTTGCAAGCAACCTTTCCAACTCTTCCTTGACCAACAAGGACATTCTTTGATGCATCTTTCAAAGTTTTTGTTTGATAGGCTTAGTGTCTGCGTGCACGACCAGGTTGTGCATGACCAAAGTTGGAGCTAGGTCCGTCATGTCTTTGTAAGACCATGTAAACACATCAATGAACTCTCGCAACAACATGGTGAACATATTTTTTTCTCTAGCTGAGAGTGATGCCCCTAATTTTACTATCTTGGGATCTTCTTCGGTACTAATGTTGACATCAATGGTTTCTTCGACTAACAATTTTGATAAATCCTCCATACGCGTAGGATCAGGAGGAAGGTTGAGATCTTCATCCAAAGATGTCTCCACAATATTTTCATCCTTGGCGTGGTCACTTTGTTTGTCCTTTGATTTTATTATTTGTTTATCAGCCAGTGCCTCCAAGAGGTTTTCACTATGTGACTTGGACTTCGATTTTTGCCAAGGCTTTTCTTTAGAACTTTTGCCCTCACTTTTCTTCAAATTTTTCTGACCACGAAGTTTATCCTCCTCGCCGAAGTAGGCATAGGTGTCTAAGTCAATAGAGAAACCCTTCTTGTGATCTCCAATGGGGATTGTATCTCTTATGCCCATGAAATTTGCAATAGCCTTATCGTTCTCGAATAAATCTAGTGGCACGTGATGTTATTGGTCCCATTCAACAAGGGAAGGGTATACTAGGTCAAGGGTTGGTTCAATAGGGGTGATGGTCAGGACAACATTATTCATGAAAAGGTTCATGGAGGCCAAATCCTCATATTGGCTACAACAGGAATCTGTATCGTTGTCTAGGTAATTGGAACTATCCTCACGCTCAAAACAAGTCACATCTTGATCATTGGGGTGCACTCTATAAGGATGAATCTTGATGTTGTATCTTTCTATTTTGAAATGTGGAAGGGGGACTGGTTCTCTTTGTCTTTTTTCATACCTCCCACATCCTAGGCCTTTATAGCCCATGGAGTACATCATTCTGCTAGATTTTTCATACTCTGGGGTTTGATAATAGGATGGCTGAGTGTCTTCAGGGACCCAAGTAATAGGCAGATCAAGCAATTTCTCCTCAGCTAACAAGCCTCCCAACAGGAATGACCCAATAGTGTGTTCTTCTCTAGGTCTCCTAAAGTGGTAATTGGGTCGACCTCTAATCTTAGGTGACAAAGAGAGATCTGATACCAAGAGTGCTTGTTGTACATTATACTCCCCATAGCCATATTCCAAGATTTTCATCTCCCATGAATCAAACGGAGATGTTGAAGTAGACATCCCATGAGTGCAAGAACTAAGTGAATCTGAATCCACGTGGGATTCCATAGCCTCAGACTGGAGCGGAACAGCTATATCTGTAAAGGGACATGCATATGTACCCTTTCGTGCAAAGCTATTGAGAGCTCTACAATGAGAAAAGGGCTCTGAATCTCCTGGTATTGTTATCATATGTCCCTCCTATTTCAAATTGATGCACTGATGAAACATTGAGGGCATGGCCTATATGGAATGAATCCATGGTCGTCCTAGAAGCATATTATAGGGAAGTTCCAAATCTAGGATGTGAAACTTCATCTAATGACAAGTGGGGCCTACTTCCATAGGCAGTGTGATGGTACCTGCTGATTCCCTTTCCGCGGTGTCGTATGCGGTGATGGTAATAATATGGGACTCAAGATCTTCCTTTGTATATCCCAATTGTTTTACCAGCTAAAGCATGTAAATGTTCAATCCCGATCCGTTATCCATAAGCACCAGTTTGATTTTCCTGCGGGTGACAACTACCTCAATGTACAAGGGAAGATTGTGTGTGGGATTCTCGGTAGGGATCTCCCTATGGTTGAAAGTGAGATGCTCACTTAGCGCAATGTTTGCCACCGTAGCTTGAAGATGTGCAGGATCGACTTCTAAAGGCACTCCTGACCCCTGAAGAGTTTGATACAGAATTTACTTATGCACATTGGATATCTTGAGGAGATCTAAGATTGAAATCTTAGCAAACATCTTCTCAAGTTGTTCTAGAAGGTTATACTTACTAGTATGCGGGGTCAACGGAGAGGGTTCTGGAATCACAAGGCGGGCATGCCTTGTTACCGCAGCGCAATCCTTTCCCTTAATCCAGATAGTATTGACACGGTTATCAGGAGAGTGAATACATCCGATAAGTGAATCATAATGATGGTTATCTCTCTTGGTATACAAGTAATTCGCGGCTTTATAAGTTTGGGATGACTCTCCCCGATATGGCTTTTCCTTTTCTGACTTATCATGCTTGGGGAATGGTTCCTTATAAATCCCCATTTTCTCATTAGGTGTTTGTGTGTGGCCAGGGTTATTCACCTCTATCTCCCTGTTGTCAATGAGGTCTTGAATATAGTGACAAAGTCGCAAAAATTTGTCTGTTTTATGACCTTTAACGCAATGAATTTTGCAATATTCATGCTCCTTATACCATGAAGGTTTAGGAGCATTGTCATCAAATGGTTGTGTTATAGGGTAGGTCAAAATTACATGTTGATTGAGAAACAGGGACGGAAGCTTGTGATATTTTATTAATCTCAATCAGTAAACAGTACATTGAATAGGCTGCAATATTTATAGATATTGCACAGCCAAATACATCACAGGAGAATAAGTTGCACAGGTGCAACCAAATGCCAAAATGAATAAGCTTCCAATATCATCCTGGAAGCAACAATTAAAGAAAAAACAAATATATTGTTTATAACAATATAACAATCTAAATACAAACAAATATGGTTGACTTACAACATATAACTATTTAAAATTAATTAAATAATAAATAATCTATGCATAATTAAATAATAGGATAATATAATTTATCCTAACATTCCCCCCCTTAATTGTGCATTGTCTGGAGAGATGAGGAGAGAAATGCTCTGAACAACTCGAACTTGTCACGTGCAAGTGACTTTGTGAAAATATATGCTCGTTGTTCAGCCGTTGGACAAAATTGAAGCTGGATGTTGTGCTTCAATACATGTTCACGTATGAAATGAACCTGAACTTCAATGTGCTTTGTTCTCTCGTGAAAAACTGGATTGCGAACAAGTTTGAGAACACCTTCGTTGTCAACATACATGGTGGTCGGTTTGTCCTGTGGTATTCCAAGTCCTTCCAGTATGCGACGTAGCCAAATCGCTTCACAGACAGCTTCTCCTGCAGAACGATACTCGGCTTCGGTGGAAGAGCGAGAAACAAAGTGTTGTTTCTTACTTCCCCATGATATTGGTCCAGATCCCATAAAGAATACAAATCCAGAAGTGGATTTTCTATCATCAATGTTACCTGCATGATCTGAATCCGAATATCCAGTCAAGAAGAAGTTTTCGTTCTTCTTGTATTCTAGACCAAGATCCACTGATCCTTTGAGATATCTCAAAATGCGCTTTGCTGCTTTCCAATGACAAATTTTGGGTTCCTGCATGAACCTGGATAGATAGCTCACTGCAAAGCTGATATCTGGTCTAGTGTAGGTCAGGTAAATGAGACTCCCAATCAGCTGCCGATAGAGAGTGGCACTTACCTCAGGAGATGGATCTGAACGAGATAACTGTAATCTGTTCTCCATAGGTGTAGCAATTGGTGTGCAATCCATCATCCTAAACTTCTCGAGCGTTGTCTTGGTATATTTCATCTGAGAAACAAAGATGTGATTCTCTTTCTGCCATACTTCCAGTCCAAGACAGTAATGCATAAGCCCGAGATCTGTCATGTCGAATGATCGCTTAAGATCTTTCTTTGTTTCATCAATCATCTTCACTGAACTGCCAGTGATGACTAGATCATCGACATAAACTACAACAATCACCATCTCCCCCCCTTGCTTTTTGAGGTAGAGATTGGGATCGTATGGATTTCTGACAAATCCATGTTGTACGAGATGCTCATCAATCTTGATGTACCATGCCCGGGGTGCCTGTTTGAGGCCATACAGAGATTTCTTGAGTCTGCATACCTTTTCTTCTTGACCAGGTACAACATATCCCTCAGGTTGAGTCATGTAGACTTCTTCTTGCAAATCTCCATTCAGGAAGGCACTTTTTACATCCATTTGGTGAACTTTCCATCCAAACTGAGCAGCTAGAGCAAAGATCATCCTGATCGTTTTGATCTTAGCTGTGGGAGCAAATGTCTCCTCATAGTCAATGCCTTCTTTCTGTGCGTACCCCTTTGCTACAAGTCTTGCTTTACACTTGTCCACTGTCCCATCTGCTTTGTACTTAGTTTTGAATATCCATCTGCAACCAATGGGTTTCTTCCCTGGTGGAAGATCGACAAGCTGCCAAGTGTTATTCTTCATCACTGATTGATATTCAGAATCCATGGCATCTTTCCAAGCTTTTGACTGTAGGGCTTCCTGGACTGTAGATGGCTCGTCTGTTTCAATAACTCTACTCATCAAAGAAAAGTTAACTTCTTCTCTTGCTTTACTGCGAGTCCATGGTCCAGGGGTGGATGTATCCGGTGGAGCATCCAGTCTTGCATCTCGTAATGTGCTTGTACACCATTTAGGCATACGTTGAGCTGTTCCCATGGGTTGTGGTTCTATCTGATCAACACCATCATCCCCATCATCACTTTCATCTTCTGAGGGAACATTTGCTTCAGTTTTTACAACTGGTGAAAAAATCTACATCTTGCGAGTCCGGAGGAGGAGTCTCTGCTTCCTTCTTCTCAAAAAACTCAACATCTCTGCTTGTGTAGACTTTTCTGGTCTTAGGATCCATCAGTCTGTACCCAAGAGTCTCTTCACTGTATCCAATGAAGATGAGATTTTGTGACTTCATGTCCAATTTCTTTCTGTTCTGTTTGGGTATGTGCATGCTGGCTTTGCACCCGAATACTCTGAGGTGTGCAATGGATGGTTTCCTCTTTGACCATGCTTCTTGTGGTGTAATTCCATCAAGAGAAGTTGTGGGCGCTCTGTTTAGCAAATACACTGCTATTTTTGCTGCTTCTGCCCAAAATGTCTTTGCAAGTTCCGAATCATCGATCATGCATCGCACCATTTCCATGATAGTACGATTTCTTCTCTCGACAACACCATTTTGCTGCGGTGTGTGTGGAGGAGGCATTTGTCGACGAATCCCGTGAGTTTGTAGATAGTCTCTGAACTCATCACTGGTGAATTCCCCCCCTCGATCTGAGCGGAGAGTTCTGATGTGACGACCAGTTTCTTTCTCAACTGCCACTTTGAACTTTTTGAACGTTTCAAAGGCTTCACTTTTCTTGCGAAGACAAAAAATCCACATTTTGCGTGAATAGTCGTCAACACAGAGCATGAAGTACTGGAACCCTGAATGACTTGGCTGCATTGGACCGCACAGATCGGTATGAACCAGGTCAAGTTTTCCATGAGCTCGAAAAGTACTTGTTTGGAATGAAACTCTGTGTTGTTTCCCTGCTAAGCAGTGAGGACACTTGTCTGTATCCTTCTGAAGAGATGGTAGCCCATGTACCATATTACACCGGCGAAGTGTGTCGAGATATTTGAAACTTACATGACCAAATCTCCGATGCCACAACTGAGCTGAGGTGGAGTTTTTAGCCACGAGTGCTTGATCATTTTTGTGAATGAAATCAAGTTGAAACATTCTTCCCACATTTGAGGCTTTTGCAATTATTTTCGAGCCTCTGGATTTATCTCGAATCAAACACATTTTCTTGCCGGATTGACTATCAAAGTCAATTTTCAAATTGTGATCTAGGAGTTGACTGACCGAAAGAAGGTTCTTTGTCAACCCAGGGACATATAGAACATCGGATATTTCTGCAGTTGCGTGAACCAAGGGGTAGAGAAATGTTTCCAATCCCCTGTACTGTATATGAAGAATCATCTCCCAACGAAACATGATTTTTCGATGGCGTGTCCCTCATTGAAATAAACCAGTCTCTGTGGCCGGTCATGTGTCGAGTGGCTCCCGAATCAACATACCAGACGTCACTAGATGACGTGGATGGTTCACTTGATCGAGCAGTGAACAAGAAGTCTTCATTGTCTGACTGATCTTGTTGCTCAGCAATATTACCTTGCTGGTGGGGTCTTCTTTTCCAGTTCCCCTTTTTCTGCCCGTGATAGTTGTTTGAATGTCCCTTGTAAGTTTGTTGTTGTTGAGGTCCAGAATTGCTTGATGAACCTTTCTTATATGTGTTAAACCAACATTCTTGCAAGTCATGTCCTCTTTTGCAAATGGGACATCGCTTCTTCTGTTGATTGTCCCCATGATACTGATTCTGATGTGGGGACTTCTGATAGGATTTAGGTTTTCCTTTACCTTTTCCTTTCCATTTTTGATGTGAAGACAGTGCCTGCTCCTCTTCATCATCCTTGTTGTACATTGCTTCCTCTTGTTGCAGTAGGTTTACTAACTTGTCAAAACTAATTGTCGTATCTGACAAGTTTAGAGTTGTGACAAAAATTCGGTAAGAAGAAGGGAGAGCTCTCAGAACAATGGGAACGAGAGACTCATCTTTGACCTCTTCTCCTAGGGCTAGAAGTGAAGCCCTCAACTCTGCAACTCTTCTTAGGAAGGCTTCAATTTTCTCATTCTGTTTGAATTTCAATGTATGTAACTGACTCTGCAAATTGAGTATGACATTCTTATTCTTGGCCTCATATATTGTGCTCAGCTTATCCCAAGCTTCTTTTGCTGATGTGGCATCTCGAATGTGGGCTTGCACATCGTCGGATACTCCAAACAAAATGATGAGTTTTGCTTTCTGATCTGCTCTATCAAATTGTCGTTGTTGTGTTGCATCCGTTGGTGATCTGGTTAGAGTACCAGTCACAACAGGCCAGATTTCTTCAAACTCAAGTTGTGTTTTTATTTTTGTCTTCCAAGCAGCATAGTTGTTTCCTCTGAGCAATTGTGAATCCGGAAGAAAAAATTTGGGGGCATTGGTGCCCATTTTGCAGAGATCACTGACAGGGTTTGGCTCTTATCACTCCAGGTATAAGGTCTCCCAATCTATATACCGTCAGTCCGATATACCGAACCTTTCTATATACGCACCCTTCCGATATACCCGTCGGTACGTGGAAGAAGCTCGCCCTTTCTATATACCCGGCGGTACGTGAAAGAGGCGTTAATGTACGTGAAAGAATTCGATACGTGGTACCAAGACAGTACTGATGGGGTCTGTGTGATTATTGACACCGGCTCAAAGAAATATCCTCATACGTGCTCGTAACTTCGCTATATACTTGGATAATTTCTCAGTCTGGATTTATGTCTTGCAATCGTTCATAGACGGATGGGATGGTTCATAGTGTGTGCACTGTGACCTTATTACTCCCCGTCGATTTATAGGGACGATGCCCAGATGACGTTGTTGCAGCTATATTAGGCATTAAGTGCAGTAGTAGTCGTGACGGCTTTACCCGTAAGCGCTTCCCAGAGGCACTGTATATACCGAACGCTGCGAATGAGATCTAGGATCTCGTGAGTGTTACAGAACCAAATTTACTATTTTTGATTACAATTCTGCCAGTTTCTGAGCAGTTACAAAGTTTTTCAGTTGACTATGGCAACCTGCAAATTAGTACAATATACAATACAATTTGAATGACAGGCAAAAAAATTTACAGTTTCGGGGTCCTGGTGACCTCCTGAACCCAAAATGCTAAAAATTGCAAAAAAATAGCTGAAAATGCAATTTTTAGGTGGGTCTCCTTTTGCAAAAAATGTCTGGAATGAGAAAACAGACCAAATAGGAGAATTTTTTTTTTTACCCTAAATTAGGGATTCTCCGCTAAATTTAGTTAGTTGTAACTAAATTCAAAAAATCTGCTAAATTTAGCAGTTCCGCTAAAAATTCCGCCAAATGCAAAATGGAGAAGTTGGGGGTGGGATTTGAACCATGCACCTCCCACTTCTAAGGCTTTCCCTCTATCCAACTTGGCCACTTAAGGGCGCTTGATGTAGAGATGAGCAAACTTGTATTTAAAGTATGTGAAAAAATGGCTTACCTTAGAAAATGCGCCCTAGATGAGGGATCCACGTGGCAGCATGCTGGTGAGAGGCGTGTTTAGGGTTATTTTATTGCTCCAAATATGGATCTGAAGTGTTTCTTTTAACCTCCATGCCTTTGTATTCTTCTATGGCCGCATTTTTCTTCTTTTCACGCACTGATTTATGTACAGGCCGCGTTTTTTTTTTTTTGTTTGGACGTAGATCTTCCTTCCTTGGCTGCGTTTCTTCCTTGGCCGCTGTTTTTTATCCCTTGGCCACGTTTTTCACTGCCTGGCCACGTTTTTCACTTGTGGCTGCATGTTTTTTTTATTGCTGGGCCGTTGTTTTTTTAATGCTGGGGCGCATGATGTTGGAGGCCGTTTTTTTGATGCTGAGGCGCATTTTTTTAATGCTGGAGGTGTTTTTTTTAATGCTGGGCGCATTTTTTTGATGCTGGAGGCGTTTTTGATTGTACAGGCCGTATTTTTTACAATCTAAGCTTCATTTGCTTGCTGTTTGCATGTGCAGGGCGTGGCAGATGGAGAAGGGCGCGGGCTTGAGGAGAATGACATTTTTTTAGCTCCAAAAACACATTTTTTCTAATGCAGGCCGCGCAGGGACTGAGTATGGGCGCATATGCTCAAAAAAAAACTCTTTTTTTCACCTCCCACTGTATATTTTCCAGCTTGGGTGCCTCCTCTTTTTTTTATTTTCTTTGCTCTGTTTGTTCACTGCAGGTGCATATACACAGCAAAGCAATCCTCCAAAACAAAATATACCTCTAAATGCAGTAAAATCAAAACCCTGATTGGGGAAATTTTTTTTTTTTTAAAATTCAATACCTGTAGCAATTTTTGCCTGGTGCTGAGTGCACCAGTGCAAAAAAAAAAATTGTGTTCCAAACACCTGGAACTGAACAGGAGGTTGTTGGTTTGCAGGGGGTTCTGGGAAGCTGCAGGAGGCAGCACTGGCTCTCCTTCTGGTGCAGATTACTTCTCCATGAATTCTCCTTCTTCTGCAACCTTCTCCAACCTTGCCAGGAGCTTCAATTCGCTCTGGTACCAAATGTTGATTGAGAAACAGGGACGGAAGCCTGTGATATTTTATTAATCTCAATCAGTAAACAGTACATTGAATAGGCTGCAATATTTATAGATATTGCACAGCCAAATACACACAGGAGAATAAGTTGCACAGGTGCAACCAAATGCCAAAATGAATAAGCTTCCAATAACATCCGGGAAGCAGGAATTAGAAAAAACAAATATATTGTTTAAAACAATATAACAATTTGAATACAAACAAATATGGTTGATTAACCATACAACAGTATAACTATTTATTATTTAATTAATAAAATTAATTAATAATCTAACTATGCATAATTAAATAATAGGATAATATAATTTATCCTAACAAGCACGCCTTGTTACTGCAGTGCAATCATTTCCCTTGATCTGAATGTTATTTTTGTGGTCACTGGGAGAGTGGATACATCTATGTTCATCATTTTGGTGGTGGTTGAATTGGGCCCTTGGTCAGTTTAAAAGGTTGACTAGTTTGGACCGTTTGAACGCATTTAGAATTAGTGATTCCTTCTCCCACCACATTTTTGTTTTTGTTGAAAATTTTTGGCTTGTCCACGGGTTTGACACTTTGGTTGTCTTTAGATTAGGTTTTAAGGGTGCCTTTAGCAATGAGAGCCTTTTCTATCTGAATCCCTTTCTCGATAACCTCCTCAAAAGTACAGACACAATGCATTTGGAGGTGGAAGGTGATATCTGGGTTAAGATTGGGAACGGAGATACTGAATAGCTACTTTTTAGGGAAAGCATAAGGGAAATGCCTGACTAGCCCTCTCCATTGTTGGAGGAAGCTAGTGAAGGTCTCATTTGGGCATTGTTTGGCACCGTACAAGTCTGCCATGGTGATGTCACTCTCTATGTTATATGAGAAGTGACGCACGAATCTTTTTGCCAATTTTGGTCAGGTGGAAATTGATCCTCGTGGTAAGCGTGTAAACCATTCCAATGCTTAACCTCTGAGACTCTTGGGAAAAAGTCTGATGAGGTAATTATCACTATAAGACACCTCTTGACATGCCATGTAAAAACATTTGACATGATCCCTTGGTTGTCCCTTTCCTTTGTATTTGTCAAACTTTGGCATATCAAAATTCTTTAGAAAGAGTTGAAGGTTCATTGTCTTGTTAAAAGGATAGGGGCATAATTCTTCATATTGATATTTCCTGATGCTCCCTATATTGCTCTCTTGTAAACTCGCAAGCGTCACTTTTATAGTTTGCACTTCCTGTGTGAGAAATTTTTCTTTAGTGGGAGAAGTAGGGATGTAAACATGATGGTACCCTATGTCTTCTTCTCTTTTTTTTTCCCGATGGAGTTTGTTGTTCTTAACCTTAGGCCTCACCTTTTAAATGTTCTTGTTTGCATCTTTCTATACATGGGAAGTAAGAAAAGCAAGTTGTCGGCTTAGGTTACTAATTTATTGTTGGATTGTGGCTTGGTTTATAGCCTCTTCTTCTAAAGGTTCCTCTTCTTCGTACTGTGGAGGTTCTTCCTCTGTCTCAAGTTATATTTTGTTTCTTCATGGCACTTTGATGAGGGGTATTCTATGCCCTACCACTTTATCATTTCCTGCGTAAGAAGTGGAAGCATGCCCACCTGTGAAAATATCTTCCATATTGATAAGGGGGTGTTCTTCCTCAGTAGTGTCATGTGTTTGTAATATTGGTTCATTCTCGATGGGAAATTTGGCCCCTAATTCGACAACCTGGGCTAGCACTTTGTCTTTGTTTCTAAGAAGAAATTCTTCTAGCAGAGTAGGGTCAAAATCAAATTCCACGTGTGGTGACTCTAATTCATTTCCACTATGGTCGACCATTTCTTCTGTTTCCTTTTCTGCAGAAAATAGTGGTCCTAAATCGTGCCCAATGAATGGGTTTGACCCTTGTCTATTAGAGGTTTCCTAAGCTTGCACTTGTATTTTCTTCTAATGTTTTCTTTTTGAGCCCTAATCTTGTGTTAGGATCCATGATGTGTAACAGTTTCAATAAGGTATCTGTGAATGTGGTCAAAGGTTTTATATCAAACCTAAGTGAAATGTAAAAAGAATGTCAAAAATTGAATGAGCATAATGAATGTTAAAGTACCAATGTGATAAAGTGATGGCCTAAAAATGCACAAGTTAACAGTGACACAACGTTTTGGTACCAAGCTATCAATTGAATGAAGTACTTCCTAGGTTTGTTTCAAAAATGTAGTCGATGTCGTAAGATAATTAACAAGATGTCTCCTACTTATGTCGAGTTCAAGGGACATGAAGAAGGCGTAAGTAATATACAAGACGTTAAATGCGACCTACTAATCAAGGTACACAACGAATCAAGCCCAAATTCAATCAAGACCTATATCTCAAAAAGTGTGAGTTACAATTGTACGAGTAACACAACAATGTCACCAAGATATGTTAACCAAAAAATTGTACAAGAAAGTAAGGTATTAATATCAAGATGATATTGATATAACACACACAAGTGGTAACACATAGCACCTTTTCAAAATCGAGGTAGTAATGGAACTCAAACTAAAATTTTATATTATAACTAAGAATTGTTAAGCATGTGTGATAGTGTAACCTTACAATACAAATATTTAGGTCAAGTTTACAAGAAACAATACCTAAATATCAAAATTGTAGTGATACGATATAAACAAGGTAACCTCCTCCAAGGAAGTTCAAGATGATGAATCATACCTAATTATGATGATGATCCTTGACGTGGGTATCAAGATCACAAAGTCTACCAATTATGACGTGAACAACACCTCCACACACTTTAGACATTTAACTTACCCAGCCGCAAACATGGATGAGCGTAAATAGACATAAAATGTGAGCAGAAACAAGTCGAGTTGATAACGGAAAGGTAGTCACTTTTCTTTTTATCAACAAAGCGTCAAAATAATATGAAGGAAGTAGATCAAAATGGGGGTGACAAAAATTGTTGGCTTTACTTCCGCATAGTTTCACCTTGCCTTAAGGTAAGTAAAAAAACTAAGAAAAAGTAACACTTCCCATGTTTTGTCAATGAATGATGGCTCACAACTCAAAACTGTTTTGAAATGCTCAAAGTGGGCTCCTAGACAAAGTATATCTCTCCTAGGTGGTTCTCTCACCCTAGGTGTTACAAATTTTTATTAAGCAAGCTGTGATTTACCCAAAAAGTTCACAATGACTAGTTTGGGAGTATCTCAAATTTACTTTACCCCCTTCAAGCATGGTGGGGAAACTAGTGCATCCATGTGTACTATCATCTAGGGTCGCCATACAAAGGATAACCAGTAACGCTAACTCGCAAAGGAATCAACTAGTCAAGTAGGTTGGGTGGAGCACTTCCCGTTTCATACACAAGGTTCCCTCTTGCGTGGACTACTTTAGGATTCCTGGGACCACCCCCCATTGTTGTAGCGTAAGGTGTTATGCCAAAGGGGTTATGTTCCTAGTTTTAATAAAACAGGGACGTACCCTTATCCGAAACCTGCAAATACAGTGTTTTAAATATGTTGTTCTTTTTATCTTGTTTTATTTTAGATGTGGTTTACTTGAATGACCTTTTGGCAAACTGCAATAACATGTGTATTGGTAGTTTGATGTTGACTTTTGTTTCCGTTTCCTTCATTCTTTAACAAGCATGTGTTTTGGTTCTCAACAATGATGGTTAGTGATTTTCCATCAAAAGAGAAGGCAACATCGTTTTTGATTCTCCAGATCGTCCTAAGGATGCAAGAGAAGAGCATACATGGAATGTTTTTACAAATCTCAATAATATTACCAAATAGAACAACAAATTAATTTCAAAAACATGCCACTTTAACTCGTTTCTAACTCAATTAAGACTTTCTCAATAATTTTCAAAGCGGCCAAAAGACCTAAGAATCATTTCTAATTCCCAAGGTCACTCCAAAGGATGTAAGGGAAGAGCATATGTGCCCTCAATCTCGTTACAACAAAGCAATGCAAAAGTCTATCTAGCCTAAGCAAATACCAATATGTAAAAATACCTTACAGAAGATAAGCATATGTGATTAGATAAAACCTGCAAAGAAGTTAGCACTTTAACCATACAAAATTTAAGGAAACTGCAAAAGGATACAAGCACCCCTTTGAACCGAAGAACTTGCGTGCATGGGTTTAGGGCGTATGCACCACCAAAGGCTATTTTAGGGCACACAATGTACCTGCACCACCTCTGTGTTATTCAGATTCACAGTGCACCTGCGCCACTCAAGAGATGCCTACGCTAGGGTTATGGCATGTGCGCCAGCTTGACAGGTTTCCAAATGCAGTGAAGGTACAGTATGAACAGAGTCTGTGCACCCCAGAACATTTGTCTATGCCATCTTTGATGTGCCTATGCCAAGGTTAGTGTTCTTGTGCCACCATGTTTCCTACTGCAGCGAAGGTACAGTATAAAACGACATGTGCGCCCAAGTTAGTGCACCTGCGTGTGGATTAGGGTGGATGTGTCAGGGTTAGTGCACCTATGCCATGGTCGGCGGACCGAATGATAGAGTTGAACAACATGACTGCACCACCAGAGAGATCTGTACACAACTAAAATCATATCTACGCTCCTAAAATCATGTCTATGCTCCTAAAAGTGTGTCTACGCCAGACCTGCAACCACAGTATGGAAAAGAACGTAAAAAACTTCACAATATTCTAAATTTTGACAAGTTAGTTCAAAAATGGCAATGACCCATTAAAAGTAAGGCTATAAACATGAAGTAACACATATTAAATGAGAAAAACTCCAAAAAATGGAAATTAATTACTACATGTGCATATCAAAAGTTAGCCAAAACAATGAAAGTTGAACTAAAATACCATGGGACTAAGGATCCCATCAGGCGTGCCAAATGTGTGCAAGTGTTTGTTTCTAACTAATGCTAAATATGATGGAAGACTAACACCTAAATAGTCTTTATTAGCAAGAATTAAACAAACATTCTAAGCACCATCATGATGAGAATTAATCAAGGGTTAGATGCTAACATTTATCAATAAAACTATGAAATCAACAATGTTGAGTATCTAAATAACCTCTATTCTTTAACAACATGCAAATGAAAGAACATAGGTAGGCTCCATGGCTATCAAAATAGTTGTCCTTAATGTTCCAAGCACCTAGAAATGAGGGCTAGTCAAAGTTGGGCTACAAGACCCCTTTTGACACCTCCCATATGACCTAAGCACTTTTGAGAAAGAGGCATAACTCTTCAAGATGATGAACTCTCAAGAAAGCAAGGTGCAAGCTCTTAGTCTCTTTGCTATATGCTCTGCATTTTCTCTCTAAGGAGTTTAGGTGTAAGTAAAAAGGTAGGTGGAGGGCTCTTTATATAGCCCAAAGGATAAAGGATTCAACACATTCTCATGAATGTGGGACAAAGGTAAAACATGATTAGGAATGGATAAGGTTGCTTTATTAAAGGTAACCTTACCTTAGAAGGGTTTAATTTATGCTTAGCAAGTCATGGGAGTTGGGGGGTGTTTTAATTAATCAAAGGTGATTGACTAATAGGTAGGTGTAAGCTTATAGAAGCTAATTAGAAGAATATTAGTGTGATTTAGGCTATTGTGAGGGGATTAAATCAATTAAATATTGATTTACTAGTTAAACGAAGGGGAAGACTAATTAATTAATTAATCTAGATAGAGGAGGTGATTAATTAATGGAAGGTTGTTAATTAGGTTGTTAGTTGGATAGGCGCCTTAATCAATTAGTGTATTGTAATTAATTAACGACAACAAGAGGGAATACGAGTTCTTTTGATGATAATTTGTCAACTTGTGAGAAATGGGATAATTAGCGCAATTTAAGTATTTAAATTGCTTAGGCATAATTATAGGTGTCTACAGAATCGATCAACAATGGAAGAACTTTCTCAACATAAACAAATCTTGCACATATAGGAAAGATAGTGGAGTGTCTTGGCATACTCATAAATCAGGAATGAAAGGGTACATATAGGGTGCTGAGTAACCCTAGTGCATAACACACAAGTAAACCCTAAACATAAGCCATGTGAGATGACCCTCTATAGGTGAGTGGAGGACACATAGGGTCCCACACACCAACAAAGGTTAAATGTTCATTGTTTGAGGTTGAAAAGAAAAAGTTTTAATCATAGGACTGATTCACTTCCCCCTCTTAGTCCCTATCAATTCTAACTAAACTACCGATGAACAAAAAGTCGTCAACATAAAAAACAAGGATGAGCATGGAGTCATCTTGTCACAAAATATAAATATTACGGTTAGAGTGACAACTAGTGAATCTTGATACAAGAAGAAATGATCCCATATTAGCATACCATGCCCGAGGGGATTTTTTAAGGCCATAAAGAGACTTATTTAACGTGTAAACAAGGGATGGATCATGGACCATACTTTATTTGGTATACACCCTTTCACCCAAATATATTTTATCCTTTCAAAAAAATTGTAAGATCTCATGTATTATTATTCATGAGTAAGGTATACGTCTCTTCTAAGGAAAAATACCACCTGGGAATCCCATATGCCTCCTAGAGAGACTGAGGGTTGGAAGAAGTGTAGGCAAAGAAGGAGTGAGGTCCAACGAATTCTAAGCAAATCTGTATTTCATCTGAAGGATCTCCAATTCACTCTCTGACACTCTAAAAGGTATGCCTATCTCAACAAGGACCAAGAGGTTATTCAGGCTCATAATATGTGTATTCTTCACTCAAGTGACATGGGACATATTCGTCATCACTACTGCCAGAATCATAGGATTATAAAACTTGAGGGTCTAGAGGAGTTCGAGGATCAGGAAGATTAGGTCGAGGAGGAGGTCCATCATAATCATCATCAAAATAATTAGAATCATAATCATAATCATAATCAGAAAAGGGCATAAGGACCTCAATGGATGGATAAGTAGAAGTCAAAGATTACTCATCAAACCTCAAAATTATCTCAATATAAAGCTAATGGGAAGTAGGGTTCAACAATCTATATCCCTTCACGCCATCAATATACCCTAAAAAGATGCAATACTAGGGCTCTGGTTCCAAATCCTTACGTCTCTTTATGGGAATCTAGGCCATAACATTATATCTGAAGACACAAAATTTCTTGACATCAAGTTTGCATCCAAACATGGCTTCAAAGGGTGGCATCCCTCTTACGGCCTTGTGTGGAACATGGTTATGAATATAGCAAGTGTATTTCACATCTTCATCCTAATACTACGAAGGAAGATATTTTGAGTGAAGCATATAAATGGACATATCCTTAAGATTTTGGTTCTTTCGTTCTATAACTCCATTTTATGAAGGTTGTAAGTAACTATGTATTGTAAATAAATCCCTTCGGAGGTACAGAAGTCATAAAACATGTTACTCACATATTCACCTCCATTATTAGTTCAAATAACCTTGATAGATATTTCAGTCTATTTCTCAGCAAGATCCTTAAAGTCCAAAATTGATCGAAGACTTTAGACTTCTGTTTAATAAAATACTCCCAAGTGTAACGTTAAAAATCATCAATGAAGGTACAAATGTAGAGAGATATAGTAAATGAAGGATATGGAAATGGGATAGAAATGTCACTATGAACAAGATTCAAGTGATGAGATGATCTCTAATATTTTCCTTTTCCAAAACTTTCTTCGGGGTGCTTCCTTAGGGCACAACCCTCACAAAGACCCTCAGAATATTTTACGTAGGGTAACCTATTTACCATCTCATTTTGCCTCAACTGATCAAGGTAACGATATTTAATATGACTGAAATTCTCATGCCATAGCTTGTTAACCTCATCTACATGACTGAGTAAGGTAGTGTGCGTTGAATCAAAATTAAAGTGGGAGAAGGTATACAAATGTAAAAAGTGATCTATCTTTCCCTCGACCACAATGGAGTTAGAGTGAATCTCACGTATAATCATCGAGTTAGGACCAAATTTCAATCACATTCCTTCTCCAAGGTGGTTGATTTGATAGAGTGATAGGAGATTGGTAAAGATATGAGTAACACTCAACACTTCATTAAATGATCCACCGTCCATCTCTACCAATCCACTACCAAAAACCAATATCATAGTATCATCACTCAATGTGATTTGGGACATGCAACATGGCTTGATGTTGGATAACTCAATAAGTGAAGATCCCATGTGGTGTGAGGCACTAGAATCAATGATCCCCATTAACAAAGGATATACCCTAGCTACAAGGGTCTTTCCTTTATTATTATCAGATTTACACTCCTTTACTTTGGAAGACTCGACCTTTGGATCATTTTTTTTATCGACTCGAGCAAACCTTTGTTATTTTTATCAAGTAAATGAGTTGGGTGATCAATTTGTTTTTTCATACAATGATTATATTCATGGTTAGTCTTCTTGTAATATGAACACTTAAAATTTTCCTTCTTTTTTTTGGGCTTAGAAAAAGAATCATTCGTGCTAGATTTGGTTTGGATTTGGTTGGTATTGGTTTTCTTCTTGGGTTGTACCTTTTTCTCTTTCTTATTATATGGTTTCTTTTATTTTACCTTTCCAGTACTTACTACAAGATCATGTGACTTGGATTTGATTTTACCCATTTGAATCAAATTGTCATGTTCTTGAATTATTTGGGACGAGAAAATTTCAAATGAGATCATTTTCCAATCATATCCTAGAGTTTATTTCATGGCATGGAAGGTCAAAATGAAGACAGAGTATTCGGGACCTAACTTAGAAAGAATCAAAAATATAAATTGGGCATCTATTTTCTCAACTCCACATTCATTTAACAAGAATATTGTGTGGGAAAACCTAGGGAAGAAGGCATGTAGGTTATCAAAGTTGCTAGGATTTAATCCTAGTAGTTTTTTCTCCAACTCATGTGATCTCATGTCATATTTCTTCCCAAACATATCATCAAGAAATTTCCAAGATCCATCAGGTATGAATGAAGCTTCGATGTGGAAGAGAAATTCAGGAGAGATGGACATACAAAGAAGATCCAAGGCTTCATCGCAATGATTAGACCACCTAGATTTACTACGTAATGCCATAAAATAACCCTTTACTACGTAATGTTATACTCATTTTAGATCTCAATTCAAATAAATCAATTGGTTTGAGAAAAGGTACTAAAGTGGCATCCATCATGAAGAGAGAGAACGATGGAATGTAAAAATAAAATAAGCACACGCACACCCCATAATAATATTTTCAACTCCTATTTGTGGAGATTTATAGTTTATTAGATTGATTACAATTAGATGATAATTTACGTCATGAAACAGTTGATCACTCACCTTGCAATCAACGTAATAATGCACAAGTGTGGAGATCAAAATCAAGTTTTAAGCGATCATGACAGTTTGACACCACAAACAAGCACAAAACAATGTGAAAACAAATGAAGGGGGGAAATATAATTCATGTCTAAGAAACATCATCTCACATAGCAAGAAAAACTCCCTTTCTGCAAGGATGTGATGGACACACTCATTAGCCCTCAATAAATAACAAGAGTGATTACAAAGCAAGAATGACTCAAAAAACGAGTCGAAGGGCCTCCAGAAAGAAAGAAAAGCATCCTAGAAGGAAAAAAGGGGCTCCAAAAGAACTACATACTTCCACAAAATGTTAGTGACACAAAAATCCCAATTACGCTATATTTCATAATTTAATTTTCCCAATTAACTTGATTATTAAAAATAATATCATAATTACAAAGAATTTCTAAAATTACGAAAAATTACCTAAAGTAAACCTCCTAATAAATTAATATTAATGATTGTACCTAATATTAAATCCTTCCTTTTAATTAAAAGGCCCAAATTAATTAAAGGCTATGTTAAAAAAATTATGTTAAATTAATATTCCTAAGTTTAAAAAATAATACTTAATAATAAAAAGGGGCTTGGTTTAAAATAAGGAAGGAAGGTTAAATTGGTTAATGTAGCAAAAGGAGGAGTCCACATGGAGAGATATTGGTCAATGAGCTTGATGCAAAGGATATGCTCGAGGTGGGTGCACATGCCCCAAGTTAGCATGGCATAACACTTGCAATTCAGGGTCAAGCAAACTTGGCTCTAGTAGGGGAGACAACCATGGAAGAGGATCAAAAAGGTGTAACGATCCGGGAAATATGGAGAGGTATGAGTACGGGTTGAGGAAATGACACAAGTAGGGTGAAGAGAAAACAGGGGTTACATTGAGCACATAAAATAACTCGTCCAAGCGGGAATGCAGTGAAAAATGCAAACAAGCATGACAGGGAGAGGTTCTAAGACACCATAAGTAGAGGGTCGAAATGGTTCAAAATGGAATGGGTACAAAAAATCAGTTATGAGCTTGGAGGACCTAACAATGGTGAGGTAGAGCACAACTCACTCAGATCTCACAGGGAATAGCCAAGCTAACTCAGCAAAGATGTAGGAAGCAAATGGGTTACTAAGATCCAGGGCCATCAAAATGAAACCCCGAGTTTAAAGGGAAAGAAAACGAGTTGAGAGGTAAACCAACTCACCAATTAAGAAATCAACCCTCCAAACATTGTCTGAACCGGAGGGAGCATAGGCCACCAACACAAGAAATAGTTTGAGAAGAATTTTGACTCGCTCAACGAGCTGGTGGGAAGGAGATAATGGGACAGGTCTCATTAATATGGGAAGATCTCTACTGAGATGGGTAGTAGGATGAGAAGTCAAGCATGCATAGGAAGGGATGTAGCGAGCAACACATGGAGAGGTAAGGATCCATAACCAAAAAAAATCACATAAGAATCTTAAATGTTAATGAAATAATCTAATAAAACCAACAAAATAAATACTTCTACAAATATCTTTTCCACCAAATGTAGTTACAAATAGATAAATATAGTGAGAAAACACCTAAAACTACATAAACACAAACCTCAAAAAGAACAAAATATCCAAGAACAAATTTTTTAAACTAGATTAACAACATTCTAAAAATAATTAAATCTTGCACAAGAAGCAATAAAAATTAAACAAGAAATAATTAAAAACCAAAATAAAAATAAGTGCATGTTTACTGAATCGTAGCTCTAATACCATGTAAGATTCTTCTATGAGGATCAACCAGAAACCTATACACATCGATGAGGTTGCACTCCAATGGTAACAAGAAATCTCCAAGTAATTTGCAAGTGAAATTAAACAAGGAAAATCATGCATACAATAACATGTCTACGTATTCTCATAGATCAAAATAAGGGTACATATGGGAGTGTTATGCAACTCCCATTCTTGGAAAATAATTCCCTCCATGAGGGAAAGATGAGTTATAATTACCAAGATGGAATGTAACTCCTATGACTCCAATTCTGCATATGATAATGACAGACTCTATGACGGAATTTTCCATGTGTCATATAACTCCTATGACCTATGATCTTACCTAAGTGAGATGACTCACCATGTGAGGTGGAAAATACCCCAAGTGATGATGAGGTAATTAACATACACCAGCACTTAATTTGTTATTTAAATTCCCCTTCTTTTATGTTCCTCTTCCCATTATGTGGTAAGTTTTTTTAGATTTATAGCTCCTCTAAGTTGTTCCCATATACAATTTAATATCGTGTCTTCGACGAAATCCTATTTACTAAATTTTTATAAGAAAACTTTACATGTGTTAATGTCAATTCCCAAGTACATGACTTATTTCCAACCAAGCATTCGATAAAATATTTAAGGATCGTGTTTACAACTTTTATCTTTCCATCAGTCCCTGAATGGTATATAAAATTTAATTGTAAGTTTCTAACTTCTTCCACAATGTTCACTATAAATGATGAAAAAAAATTGTATCCTTATTAAACACTATACTTCACAAAAATCTACATAGCCTCACAATCTCTGTAAAGAAATTATTTGTAATATGTGTCCCATAAATTGTCTTTCTACAAGCACTAAAATGCACCATTTTAAAAAAAAAATCCACCACTAAAAAATCAAAATTGACACCCCTTTGCGATCTCATAAAACCAAAAACAAAGTCCATACTTATGTATCCCTAAAAAAAATCTAGAATGGGAAAAGGTTGATATAACCATGCATTATAATATCTTCCTTTAGAAAATTGACAGATGCAACATTCATTATCCAAATTGTACACATATGCTCTTACCCATGACCAACCAACAGAGAAAAAGAACCTAAGAACGTCCCGTCAAAAAGAAAACAAAATGAATGATCGGGCCAGTTTGAGTTAGGTCCAGTTTGAGTTAGGGGGCACATAAGAGGTTGAGGGATGATCGGAGGCAATAGGCACAGCCGGGGAAGCCCAATACCTATATAGGGGCAAGCGGGCTACCTGCTTTATCTCTCCCCTAGCTTTGTTAATGTTTGATCTAATCCAAAGTTCATTTTTAATCCTATACAATATTTTTCTCTTACCGAATTTTCCTGCATAAACCCTCACAATATGCACAACTTATTTCCTTTAAATAGTAATCCTTCATAATAAACATTATCCATCTAAGGTGTCTTTTCAACACTTTTGGGTACTACACATTCCTCATATGCCTTAATGAAATCTTTATCTTACAAATTCAACTCCTTAATGGATTCAAAATCCACAACTTCTACCCTTAGCTATGTCAATTGATAACTACCCTTACTAATTCCATCAACCACCTATTTAGATTTTCCATTCTTATAAATCTTGACACAAATATATATATCCTTGTATTTAATCCTACCACTTCATGTGCCTCTAGATTAAATTTAACTAGATGTTAACAAATTTCAAATCTTCATGATTTGTTATAGCCAAAATTTCTTCAGAAACAAATAATGTCTTGAATTTTTCAACTCTTGCACAATTGTATAAAACTCATGATCATACACATTGTAATTTTTCCTCATATTATTCAAAGTCTATCATAAAATATAATAGTCCCGCATTCTTAATTCAATACTACACCAATGGCTATACCACTCTCTTCAAAATCGGCTTGAAATACCTTCAAAATTTAGTTAATGTCAACACTTGTTTCTCTATCACACTCTTCTTAAATTCTACAATAATATTCTTTACACATGTGCTCTATATGAAAAAAATTCTATCCCTTTGCATTACTCTTATAATAAGTGTACACACACCAATAAATTTCATGATGCAATTTTGGTAAAATACTAGACAGTCAATGAATACTCCATGCTTCAGGATCACTTCATGGTGATGGCTAATCCACAATCATGTGAACCATCTTAAGGTCCATCTTCAATCCTTCACTAGAAATTGAAAACCCCAAATGCACTATCACTTCTTGTATAATCATTTATTTCTTCAAATTAATCAATTAATTCTCCTTACGCAACATCTAAAACACTTTCATAATATGTAGCAAATGTTCCTCACACTTCCTACTAAAAATAAAAATATCATCTATGTAATTGTTAAAAACTTTCCTAAATATAGTTTTAGGTCTTGATTCATCAACATCATCGAATTATTTGGTGCCTTTATCAATCCTAATGGAGTCGCAAGCCACTCATATAATTCCAATTATGTCTTAAATACTATTTTCCATTCATCCCCTCATCTGATATGAATATGATGGTATCTTCTCTTCAAATAAATCTTGCTAAAATAATTTTATTCACTCATGTAATATTTAGAATTTTTTTTTTATGGTAATAGAAATATGTTCCGTATGTTGATCTTATTGATGTGTGTTTAATTAGTACACAAATTCCACTCACCACCCTTATTTGGTGCTAAAAATATTGGAAATTTTCATGGAATCACATTGTACCTAATGAGTCATCTATTCAACAACTCTTTTACTTTCCTCTATGTATCCACATTCTCTTATTGTCATTCAACAAGCTTCCTTGTTTAAAAAACTTGAACCTAAAATTAAATCCAATATAGTGACTAATTTCTCTCATAAGTTGTAACCCTTTAGGTATTCCACTTGACAAAAAGTTTACAAATCCTCCCAACATCTCTTTCACTTCTTGTGGCATTTTTTTCTTACTCTTCACCTCTTTCTCTATATATTAGAATTACATGGGTTTTACTATGAGTGTAAACACATAAATTGTGTTACTTCACTCAAGAACTTCTTACCTAAAATAAACAACACTTTTGGTGTTTCTTCACTCTTCTCTCACAATGGGTTCTACTGAGTATACTTCTTCTCATCCTTCTCCACTATAAATTTGTTTCAATGAACATCATGTTGTGTCTTCTGATAAAACCTCTAAAATATAAAAATAGTATAAGAAATATATCCATGGGTATGATTTTACACATTATATAATATTCATATCTCCCAATCGAGTAAATGACCAGACATTAATCCTTTACTAAAAACAAGTTTTCATTTCATAACCATGCAACCTTTTATGTATTTTAATGTTGAATGTTATCCAACTTTAACATATCAAACATATATTCCCCAACTATATTTTTGGTGTTTCCACTATCCATTATCACCATGCATACATTTCCTTCCAACATACATGTCATTCTAAACAAACTTATTCTTTAGTCAGGACCAAATTGTTGGCCATTATGTCTTAGTGTTGTCATTGATGTCAAATAAATTAATGGAAAAGGGTATGTAGAGGTCATATGTGTCTCCATGAGGTGTTAGGAAAAGGTAAAACATGAAGGTATATTGATAGTTTCATGTTTGGTGAAGCCCTACGGTGTTCTGGAGTATGGTTCATTGTGTATGGTCATTGTATGAGTCCTCGTAAGCTGATTGAAGGTTATTATGAGGTCCATCATGGTTGATATGATGTTTCAAGAGTGTCCAAGTGTTTGTATGAGGTCAACTTGGTCATTTTATGGTTTTTTATGGTGTGAAGCAGTCATTCTTATTCTACGGTTCATAATTGATTGTTAAGGGCACAATTCCTAAATGAACCTCGCATCACATACATCTGTTGGGGGTAAACATGACTCCCCTCATCTACACATCTTACATATCACAACACCCCATCACTTTCACATAAGCATATGTACATCTTGGTTGTATTTACTCTTGTTATCTTATACTACTTACATGTTGTACTTTGTTTCCTATGCTAGTTAGATACTATGTCATTATATTTTTCTATACACACATGCACGTTCAAAGGGTATCTTGAGGTGAATGCAGGACCTTTAAAACTTCTTACATGATTCTCGACACTGATTTTTACGAATCCCACCAAGGCTCCTAGGGGCATCTACCTTTTCTACTCTCATACTCTAGACATCACAGGTCCTTTTGTTACATTATTTACTACTTCTCGTTACTATCACTTTACTCTTCACTGATATATACATGATATAACATAATAATTATATTTATAACATGCTAATGGGTACTTTATGTGTAGAATTTTCCTTTCAAGACTCTATACAACCATGGTTATCTATCACTTTTTGCTTGTTATCGTTTGTTACTATTTGCGGGTTATGCCCTATGTCTTTCTTGATCATTTTTTTATGGCCTCTATGGCCCTCATTGTCTTGTGACACTATGAGAAATGTCCCATGTCTGAAACATTATTTACACGGTCTCTCTTGTCTTCATATTTGTTTCTTATGTTGTATTCTATTACATGCTAGCTCTTTTACACTAACACTTGTTTCTAACCTATAGTGTTTGCATGTGCCTTAGTTTCTACCATGAACATCCCCTACCCCTATAAGTATCCAATTCAGAACAGTATCAGGTCCTCTCATGTGGGTCATGTTCTTCTAAATTCATTGCATGCACCCCAAATGATGGTGTGCATCTATTGGGTGAACAAATCACCCTTGTATCTCATAGCTTCAGAAGATATCAACACGGTACAAAAATAACATAGGCACACAATTACATACTGGTTTGAAATTATACTTGGATCATAGACACTAACGCCTAGAACTACACAATAACGGTGGGCACTTGTGTCCTCCCTGGGAACTTATGTCCTAGGAGAAAAATATTCAATTTCTCAATTCAACACAATCTCCAACAGTTTATAGTACAGTCATCCAGTAGTAGGCACTTTCCTTCAGTTACATAATTCATTAAATCAATTACAATCAGTTACAACAAGAACAACATGTTACAAATCATGGATGTACCATCTGTAGTGGTGCTTATTGGGAAGTTTCATGAAAGGAGAGAAAAACCATACCTCTCTCCCTAACACTCTTCTTTTGGTGTGAGATCGCCCAAAAAACTCTCTTGGCATGAGATCACCCAAAAACTTCACCATTAACAACAAGGCATCCAAATCCAACATCATCTCCAAAGCACAACAAGATAATTTTCTATCTCATACTCTCTTACACATCAAGTGCACTCTTTCCTATACACACTTTCTACTTACTTATACATACATTACTTTGATTTGTCATCTACACAACTTTGAATACTTTCTTTCTCTTCTTTTACAGGTCCATCCTTATATGCAATAAGAAGCAGCTCACGTCAATAAGCAAAAGCTCCAACAGCATGCTACTACGTATACACTTCACCCCTGGGATCTACTTCCCTTTCCTAGTTTCCATTATCCACATTATGATCACTTCACTTGTCTACTCGACACGATATTAGCTACATTCTTCTCTATAGGATTACAAAGTACACATATTTGATCTACTTTATGCTATCAATTATTCACTCAAAAACATAAAGTGGGGGAAAATGTATACACAAAATCTATGCACTTGGGTACATTTCTAGGTCCTAAAGCATACTAATGTATATATGATTCCTAAGTAAGAAAACTAGTGGTTGACAACTCCTTTTGGTCATTCTTCTTTATCTCTTGTATTCTTACTGGTTTTACACATCTTACAACCTTATCGATTCATGAATGATTTATATTTTATGGTCTCAAACACATGCCCAGTTAGGACAGAAGCGTTAAGGCACTCTTGTCCCTGATGGGCACTCCTGACCCTCTCTATCCTTTTTTTACCTTTTAGGTCTCTTTTACTTCTTGATCACATTTTTAAACTTTTGGTCAACCTTTCAGTTGTCAATTATGAAATTAAAACAATGGAATCATACACACACACACACACACACACACACACACATTGTTATTTCTCTCAAATAAGATGCCAAACACTAAGCATCATCTACTATCACCTAAGATTGCATTAAAGGCACAAGGAGCATTAAAAAGCATTCATCTAGCACACTCATATAAGGGAAAAGGGTTGCATCAATATGCATACATAACATAGGAGGGGAAGTTCATTTTATTCCATCTCACACATTTCCATACTTGGATCAATCTAGATCTATCTTGTTATCATAGTTCAACTTGCACGAGGAAAACCTAGGGCATCGTTACACACACATACACAAAGAACTACGACGATTATAATATGTAGTGTAGTGCTCGGTCATAAGTGATCAGGGGATCATATTTTAAAGTTCCCTAAACATCCCTAAATGGTGTCAGTGCATAAGATCATCTCGAGAGCTTTCCAACGACTATGAGAACGCGACAAACGGACATCGGGAGCTCTAGATATGTTCGGTCAAAGTTCAGACATTAGGAAAGTCAAACTATGGTCAACTGGTCAATATTGGACCAATTGCATTGTGACATGTGGCTTGCCAACACTCGTCAAATTCACTTGATTTTCCTATCGGAAGATGACAAGTGGATTATATGCTATTTACCGAGTTAATTATTTCTATGCCACATTGTATGGGTCGAAATTATATTATCTTGGTAAGTCCACTTTCCAAATGCCACACACACACACACACACACACACACACACACACACACACACACACATATATTAATGTTTATACATTAGTATAAACCGCCAACATGCAAAATGCTATGCTAAGCACGTGGAAGGGAGCATGTTTAATGGTATGCGTGGTGATCAAGGTGGTGAAGCGGTTGTTGGGCTTAAAGCCATGCGTGGATGTTTCCACGTGAAAAATGGTGAGAGTAAGGTTTATTAAACCTTACCCAAAGTTAATGGTTCCCAAATGTGGGATATCCCACTTAACTAAACAATGCCGCCCACTTCTCCTTAGCCGCTCATTTGGGATATTATCCCTTATCAAATGCAAATCGGCTAAAATGGGAATTAATCCCTTTTTAAAATGCAACCCGAATATTATCCCAATTTCTATGTACGGGTAAGGCTAATATTAGCGTAAGGATGATGTTAAGTCCATTATTTTTGGGCCCTAAAAATGTATAAATAGGGTACATATTTCATTGTAATGGACACACCCGAGCTTATTATTTGTTAAGCTAATTGTCGAGACACACACAAAAAATATAGAGAAGCTCATTCCTAGAGCACTAGAGGCGAAGTCCGAGCCAAGAGGAGAATGAGAAATTGTTGTGTGAAGACCTAAATTTTTTAGGCATTATTATTTTTTTATTATTATTGACCTATTATTTGTTAGGCAATAATAAATTAAATATTTGTGGCTAAGAGTTATTCAAACTACCTAGTCGGCCCATAGTGCCACACCAATTACTTGCAAATCCTGGATTGTCGACCGGAGTGCTAGCGTCGCATTGATAGCGTCGGGAAGGCTGATCAAAGCCAAAGGAGATTGTACCCCAGGAAGGTGGAAGTCGGGTGCTATTTTTCACCCTTGTCATCTGAAGGTCTGGTTATTCTTCTAAGCAAGTTTAAATAGTTTCCATTAGGTTTTCTTGTGAAAGTACTATTGTAACTTACAAGTTTTGACTAGTGGAACGGTTCGACCACGAACCCGGAGACGTAGGCAAATTGCCGAACTTTGTAATCAATCTGTGTGCAATTGTCATTATTGTCTTGCATTATTTAAAATTGATTACTTAAAAGGCGCAAAGATGTACGGAAAACTAATTAAAGCCTCAAGGTCTGAGATCAGGCAGTAAAGTATTAATAATC